>CABHPH010160442.1:0-52733 GCA_902168325.1 Peromyscus nudipes | reverse complement strand
TCTCTCTCTCTCTCTCTCTCTCTCTCTCTCTCTCTCTCTCTCTCTCATGCTTGTAGATTAGATGCAAGCTCTCTCAGCTACTGCTCTAGCACCTTGCTTGCCTCTAGAACTATGAGCCTCTATAAATATTTTCTTTTTTTTCAGTTATTTTAGTCATGATGTCTCTTCACAGCAATAGAAAACTAACTAATACACACACACACACACACACACACACACACATTTAAAATTGACCCTGATAAAGTCCTAGAAACAGGCAAATTGTTTCAGTGTTCATGTTTTAAAATGTGAATTTGTTAACATCAAGTTAGAAAAATGTACACATTCGAAAACATGTACCAGCTTTACACAAAAACTGACAATTTAACAGAAGCATGTGAAAAAGGTCACAGTTTCAGATGGAAGACACACTACTCATCTTGCTCACAATGTCCCTAACACTTGGGCAGTGAGTGGCAAGCTTCTTTATTAAGTCTGTGTGGCTTGGTTGGACAGATATCCCGCCCACCAAAGTAAACCTTATCAAAACCCTGCTGACCTAAGCCGAGCAATCTACACTCATCCTCTGGGGTGAATGGCTCAACACATAGCATGAAAGGGCAGCTTGGCAATGCTCTCCACAGACCCAGGCCAACAGGACAATGTGATCAGAAGCCATCCTGTCACCCTGCCCTACAGGCAACCTTCCATGGCTAAAGATGCATCACATTCCAGTGACAATTTTCTCTTAGTCCTTCCCATCACCATGGACCAGACAGAAGACCATTTCTACAACTAGATTGCCCAGGACTTGCTCAAGATTGACCTGTGACCTTCATTTATGAAAAATGGATCAGTTCGGCTGTTCCACGCTGACACGAAGCTTGTTCAATGAATGCTTACATTATAAGGAATGAGCAAACACCACACGCGGAAATTAAATCCCTTTCTCTATCCGTCAGCGTCGGAGCATTCATAAATTGAAATGAGTGTGAAAGAGCTGTCCTCAATCAATTCCAGCTCCGGTCCCTGACCCGATTATGCTCCACATATCAATATACATTCCTGTAATTAAATGCGGTTCAGTGAGCATTAGTGGTATTAAAAGGGGGAGAATTGAGGCTTCTTATTACTTCCCATCACGTTGTTGGAGGGAACAATGGAGCGACTGGTAGAAGGTGATGCTAGTGGGGGATGGGAGAAAGGCTGCTGCGTGTGATTGGAATCATGTGCTCAGTGATTTCAGAGCTAGAAACTTGAAGGCGTCACCGGGTTTCCTGGGCAATCCCTCCCAGGACTGAGGATCATAGGGTGGGGCCATCATCAACTATATCGGCATGAGACATTCCCATCCAGATTTGATTCACTCACAGCTCCCTCTGCCACAGCTTCATAAGTACAAGTCTCTCCTTACAATCCAATCTAAGCAATGAAAAAAAAAAGGTTATTTTAAAATTCATTTTTTCCTATACAACTTAAAAATTATCCCTCACACAGAGGGAAGAGCACAGTGCATTTCCCTTTTCTGTGTCTCCTTTCTTCCCTCTTTCCTTCTACCCCCTTCTTGGTGAAGCTAGCCCAGAGCTTTCTCCACTAGGAAGCAGTTGTGCTTGAGGTCATAGCCTGGGAAAAGCTGTGGGTTCTGCACGCAGCTTTCCCACTGTGGGCCTGGTAGGGGCAGCCTGTATTGCAGCTACTCTGGGCTATGAAGTACTGGCTGTGAACTACTCACTAAAGGTCTCCCCCCGGGCAGTGGTTGCCTCAATTTCCCTTGGAGTCTGGAAGATGACCTGAAAAACAGGCTTCCAGTCAGGGACTCAGAAAGAAGCAGGGGTGGGGAGCAGCAGGTAGTTTCCTTGGCTGGGTATGTGACAGCCATTCCTCAGGGGTCCTGCTGTCACATTGTGGATGGGCCCATGGGGAGGATATCTTTAGGACCAATGCAGTGAATAGGTGTCAGGGATGAGAGGAAAGACTTGCAGAAACAGAATGGATCACACAGCAGACGTTGGCATTGTGAGAAAATAGACCTGGATCTTTGTGAAATCCAGAGCGTGGCAGCAACTGCCTCTCTTACCCCTGGTGATGGAGTCCTGAGGTAGAGTCTAAGGAAGCTTTGGGTTGGGTCCACAGAACCATATGCAATAAAGGAAGGAAGAGAGAGAGAGGAGAGGAGGAGGAGAGGAGGAGCAGGAGAGGAGGGGAGGAGAGGAGAGGAGGAGCAGGAGAGGAGGGGAGGAGAGGAGAAGGAGGAGAGGAGGGGAGGAGGAGAGGAAGAGAGGAGGAGGAGGGATGAGGAGAGGAGAAGGAGGAGAGGAGGGGAGGAGGGGAGGAGGGGAGGAGATGAGGAGGAGGAGGAGGAAGAAGAAATGTATACCAAGCATAGGTATTGGCTCTGGTTGATCCTGAAGGAGGTGTAATGACTGAGAAGACATCAGGAGCCAGAGGAGGTGAGCAGAGGAGGTGAGCAGAAGGCACCCAGAGATCACCACCAATGGCCCCAAGAGTAACATCTCAGTGTCTCTGGGAGCTGGGGAGCTAGGCTGCATCTTTCCCCTTGAGGATCTTAAAGTAAGGAAAGCCCAGAATTTTGGAGAATAGAGAAAATAGATGGAATAAATACGTTTTAGTTGGCCATCAAAGAGGTCCAAGATAACTTTTCTTCCTCCCTTCCTTCCTTCCTCCTATTTCTTTTCTTAGTTTTTGAGACTCGCTGTCAGGGCTTGTTTAGGTCAGCAACCCAGTGAACATGATCATATTAATCTGCAGTTGAAACCTTCTTAATCAACCCCCCTCATTCCAGAGTTTTCAGTGTTGAAAATTTCTTCTTCTGGATGTCCCCCCTTTATCAGCTTGTCAATGTGTGGAAAGTTTCATATATAAAACAGCAAAAGACACACACAACATATCCAAAAGGAAAAGAGAGAGAGAAAGGTAAATACTGAGTTACTGGTCCTCTGCTGGATTCTTGGCCTCTACTGTGAGCCCAGCCCTCCTGCACTCCTCAGCCTGGCCTCTGGGGAAGTTTGTGCACAGCCATTCTCTTCAGCTTCACCAAGGTCTGTTGATCAGAATCGCCAAGAACTGTTTTTAGTTCAGAGGACCAGCAGTGTATTCTTACTGCAGCACCCAGCATCCAGTACCCAGCATTCAACCTCTGACCTCTTTCAGTCTCTTGAGATTCCCCCACTCCCTTTTAGAGTTCTGCTTGACTAACATTGTTTTTGTGTGTGAGAGAAAAATCTATTTCTCTGTCCTCACTCAAAACTAATATAGTAATCCCAACAGTGTACCTTTCTGATTCCCTCAAAATTCTTGTGTTATTAGAAATGTTTGCTAAATTGCCATTCAACCCATATTTTTAAAAAAAGGTACTAACACATAGCTTTGTGGTCAGAACAGAACAGAACATAGACCCAAAGGAAGAAATACATCAAATTATGATGTGTACTTATGCTTACTGATAAGAAAAATAAATTTAACAATTTTCTCTCTATGTACAGGAAAGGAAATGTGATAAATACGGCATATACATTCCGTTCAGTTAGTCAAATATTTTTTCTCTAAAAACTGGAAGGGAAAAAAATTCTTTGAATGGTAGAGTTAAGATCTTACAAGACACTGTAAAAATATTTTAAAACCATCTACAAAAGACTAATGAGCTTAGAAATCCGGAAATCAGCTAAAGCCCTCGGAGGGTGATCTGATGAATGTGGATGAGGACGGTAGTCTGTGGGGCTGAACCCTGATATTCTCTCCCAGCCCCTTGTGCCTATTCTAGCTAGCCAGGAGCACCAGCAGCTCATCAGCTAGTGAATGGGTGGACTGGTTCTTTAGCTCAACCATGAGTCCCATTATGTTCTTTGTACAGGCTAGATACCAATTCTCTGTTGGATACACAGCCTGCAAGCCGGCACGGAAGTTTCTCAAGAAACTATAGCTGTGCCATTCCCACATGACCCAGCTGAATCTCTCCTGGGTGTCTGTTGACCCAAAGACTCCAAGTTGACCTTTCTCAAAGACACTGCTCTTCAGTGTTTATTGTAACATGTTTCACAATAGCTGAATAGAGGGACCAACCTAGGCGTCTAAAAACAGAGAATGTGGCCTCTACACACAATGGAACTTTCTCTGGCCATAAAGAAGAAGGAAGCTGTATAGTTTGCATGAAAATGAATGGGACTAGAGATCATCATCCAAGTAAATTAAGCCAATTGCAGAAAGACAGCTATTGTACGTTTTCTCTTATTTGTAATTCCTAAATTTTACCGGGGCATATAAGGTCATGTATGTATACATGATTTGAAAGTAGAAGTAAAGCTGCCCAAGGGGACATAGGATCAGCAGGAGGGAGAGAATCCAGGAAAAGAAGGGTAAAGGAATGTGATGAGGGATATATTCACTATACATATATGTGCAAAAGTTTAAAAAGTCCCATTGATAGTTCATTCAATAACTTGATCCATGTCACAATTTTGTGGAACCCCCACTGTTGCTACGTGACTTTAGTGACATCTTTCTCCAGGACATCTTTTTAAATGTTTGGGGGATCCCACGAGTGGCAAGTGTTTACCATTGCAGCTGCCCGATGCTGCTATGCCAGATGGCCAAACCTTCAAGGAATGTGACATCCATGGGGAGAGGAAGTGGAGATCTGTGACACACAGAGAACAGATTACGAACACTGGTGCCATTAAAGAAAGCAAAACCACTAAATAAAAACCAACTGCATATTCGTGTGTTAGTGAAAGACCACAAAGCATGGCTGAAAGAACTTAGCTGAGACCTAAGTCTCTGCAAAGTCAGGTGCTTTCAGGTCAGAAGACAGCATAGGTGTGTGGTAATTGTCTCAAGCTGTAATTCAGTGAAGGCCTTGGGAAGACAGAGGCTCAAAACAGTAACAGATTATTATTTTTACAAAGACATAGGACTCTCACTCTTGACTTCAAAACTTACTTCAGAGAATCTGGGTATCTTCCCTAGATTCTCTTCAGTTTCTGACAATATATGCAACTTTAGTTAATGCTCTGACTATCAGAGCTGCCGTATAGACTCTTTGAACCCTGGAGTCAGGGCTGTTTAGACAGAAGTGTCAGGTGAGTGTCCCTGAGGTTTCTCAACTGTCCAAATAGCGAGTCAAAGCAATCATCACCAGCCCATAGAAGCACATCTTACTTGAAATGAGTTTTCCTTACACCTTCTAGAGCAGCTCAGGCTGTCACCAACAGACACTTACCAACAAATGACTATTTCTGTGTAGTAGAATCAAAAGATTATGTTTTGATTTCCCTTCTTATTTTGTGAATTTCGTGTTCATTATGAGAGGATTATGAGAGTTTGTGATTTTCTTATGTGGCTATGTAGACTTTTATTATGCAGACTTCCAAATCATTCCCTTAGTCAACTTTGAATTGCTGTAACAAAAAGCCTCAAACAATCAACTCAAAAAGAGGAAGAGGGTTGTGGAGATGGTTCAGCTGCACAGCATAGGGATCTGAGATTGAATCCCCTGGACTCAAGCCAGGTCATAGTGGAATGAGCAGATCTTTAAACCTAGTGCTCCTAAGGTGACACAGGCAGAGGTAGGAGAGTCCCAGAAGCTCATGGGCAGCCTGACTCACATAGCAGTGTAACAAGAGACCATGTTCCTCATGAGGTAGAAGGTGAGCACTGAGACCTAAGTTGTTCTCTGACATCCATGTACATAGAGTGCCCACACTCACACATATAACCATGTCTGTCTGCCTGTCATTCTTTCTGTCTCTCTCTCTCTCTCATAGACAGACAGACAGACAGAGTCAGGAAGCACAGAGAAGACAAGAAGGACATGTGTCCCAGAGTCCCTTTGAAATCATACCCTCAGTCCCTCAGTGGCCTAAGACCTAGTAGTTCCTCCTCTGAAAGTTTCTCCCACCTCCCAATAGCACCAGGCTGGGTCAAGTCTTCTTACCATATGGACCTTCTTGAGACATCCCAACTCAAGCTGTTGCTGATTCCTTATCCTGATCCTTGTCTCCCAGAGAGAAGCAAGCACTAGATTTAGACTCTACTGCCTGCTATTCTCTGTCGGCACAGCATTGTCCACAGACTGAGTTGGTACGTAGTGTTGTCTTATCCTCTCTCCATAGGTGATAAAGGTGGGTCCTTCAGAGGGGTCTTCTGAGACTTTGCTTGCTCCTTCCCAGGTTTCTGTCCTTCCATAGAAGTAGCTGAATATTTTCTATTCCTGTTTTCAATCTATTTTGACTTGAGGTCATTCATGTGGTTATAGTAAGTGAGTAGGCTGGGCTGGTGTGGGTCTCGGCAATGTGGGGTGGAGTAGTGGGGATTGGGACAGTGAGGGTCTGGGCCTGGTTTTCCATAAAGATATTGTGTAGGATGTATATTGATTAAACAAGGCAGGCCTGACCACTCTTCCTGGGCTTTTAGGACTGGTGCTCCCAGGACCAGGAGTTGTTGTAATACAGAGCACATTCACTCTGAAGCCACCTTGTATTGTGCCAAGGGAATTACCAGTCCATAATGAAATGCAAATTAATTCCACATTCTTCGAGGTTCAAATAAAGTTCAGTTGACAAGACTTGCAGGTGCTCAACATGTAGGAACAAGTTATGAATCTGTGGGATTCATAACTTCCATGTTGCTTTTCCATGATCTAAAGTAAACAGCACTCCCCATTCTCTTACATGTGGTCATGGGCTTAAGTCACATTCTCAAAATAAACTAAAATGATAAAGTCTACAATACAGTAATGCTGAAGGAACACCATTGCATGGGAATCTCCGTGAGCATCTTTCCCTTGGGTTACTGTCATAATTCAAGGTAGGTTTTTGAAGTTAAAAACTTTCCCACAGTTTGAAAGGCTGCTTAATCCATGGAAGTCTCTCTCCCAGAGTGCTTTGCACTCTAAGGATGTGTGCACCCCTTGTCTCAAACCCCCATCTACTGACTTTTAAGGAGATGAGAAAGACGCTTGGAAGATAGTCTTTGCACAAACAGACCAGGTAGAAAGTAGATGGGGAAGGAGTAGAGGAAAAAAATGTGATGATATAGAGGTTAAAACCATCTTTTCCCTTGAAAATTCTTGTCTTATTTATATCCCAGTCTTTATTTAACATGAATTGAGGTTAACGCTTAAGGAAAGGTGTCATGGTAGATTTAAGCACCACCATTAAGACAAAGGGCGAGACATCAGAAAAGGTCATGCCCTAGTGTGGGCATGGGCACCTCTCTTTCATCTAAATACTTCTGCCTCGAGGCTGAAAACACACACAAGTGTCTGGAGATCTACTCCAAGTCTCCTTGTAGATATTTTCTTCCTCATTTAATTGTATAAAGTCAGTGTCATCTTTGTGTTTTTCAGTTATATTTCATGTTTATCTCTGAAGATCAGAGAAATCCAGGCCTTGCTAATTTGGGCAATTAAAACTGCATATGACAGTAACTCTAGTCTTTCCATTTAAGCAATGCGTGAAGACAGAATATTGTTTTGAACCGGGTAACTCCCACCTGCCTCCACAGCTGCCATGCCCATGGCCTCAATGACAAAGGTGAAGGGACTCAGACAAGCGAGACAGTCCCAGGAAAGGGAGCTACGAGCACCTGAAAAATCACCTGCAGAATAAACATCATCCAAGAAGCGGCATGAATTTCACAAGTGCCTTTTCATGAGGCATCCATATGAACCAGGCTGTCAGTCTGATGTGACCTGAGGACATTTCTCTGGGGGGTTTTCCCGACAGAATATAACTCTGTAGGCTTCCCTTAGGGTTATCATGAGCTGCATAGTTGAGCCTTCTTTATGTTTACATGGGTGTATATGCATATATATATATGTGTATATATATATATATACACACACACATATATATATGGTGTGTCTGTGGTGTGTGTGTGTGTGTGTACATGACTTTATGTTTACATGGGTGTATATGCATATATATATATATATACACACACACACACATATATATGGTGTGTCTGTGGTGTGTGTGTGTGTGTACATGACTGTGCAAGAGTACACGACTGTGGATACACAGGTGGAGGCCAGATGAGGACATTGGGTGCCTTCCTCTACTACTCTCTGCCTTGAAGCTTTATTGACTCCGATCTCCCACTGAGCGTGAAGCTGATGTTTCCATCTAGCCTGATTGGACAGTGTCCAATCTCTACTGCAATGCTGGGGTTACAGACAAGCACAGACATGCCAGCTTTTGTATATGGTCACTGGGGATTTGAACTCGGGTCCTTCTGAATTCACTTCAAAAACAGTAAGTGTTCTTACCACTGAGCAATTTTCCCAGGCCTTTGCACTTGAAGTTTGTCATTTTTGTTTGGGTCCTGTAGCTAGAGTTTTCTTGCCTGGCTCACAGTCAGGACAAATCTCTTTCACCTGCCAGTCCCACAGCTGCTCAGACCCAAACAAGTAAACACAGAGACTTATATTGCTTACAAACTGTATGGCCATGGCAGGCTTCTTGCTAACTGTTCTTATATCTTAAATTAATCCATTTCTATAAATCTATACCTTGCCACATGGCTCGTGGCTTACCGGCATCTTTACATGCTGCTTGTCCTGGCGGTGGCTGGCAGTGTCTCCCTCCGCCTTCCTGTTCTTTTAATTCTCTCTGTTAGTCCCGCCTATACTTCCTGCCTAGCCACTGGCCAATCAGTGTTTTTTTAGCAACCCATTTGCCATACAGAACATCCCACAGCAGGGTCTCTTTTAAAAGTCTTTTGCTTTTAAAACATAAATAGTCATTGAATAAAACGAGGGAGTTATTGGCCATCTCCATAAGCTGTGATCATAGCTAATCATCTATTTTGTGCTTCCGTAGTCCTTCAAAGAGTCCACCCCTTCTTTCTCTACTTGCGCTTCTACACTCACCACACTATCAGGTAAGGTCCAGATACTGAACTGCACAGAACTCATGCATCCAGGTGTTATTTATGCCACAGTTGCTGGCAGAGAAGCAGTAAAATCTGGATGAGGAAACCTACATAGGTGAGTCCTGTTCTTGTACCAACAATCTTACAAAAGCTACTCTCCTCTACAAGATCTCTTTTCCATGTGTATTATAAAGTTATCATTTTGTTTATGAGTCTATCAGTCTGTCTGTTCTCCAAATTTCCCTTCAAAGTACATCAATAATAGGCTATAAAAGTTGACACAGTGATGATTATGTTTTATGCTCAAGGATATTCAATATCTCACCCTTCCCTGTAATAACATCATAAAATAGCCTGATTTTGAGTCACAGTTCTAAATTTATTTTCTCTATGGGCTTTTAATTCTTAACTGTTACTTGTTTCTCTATATTTTAATTCATCTATTCTATATATATTGAACACCGAAATAGTCTGTAAGAAAATTGCAAAATCAATTAGTAAACATAGCAACACACAGTTGGCAGATAAACATTATTGTATGATAGAGCAGGGGTTATCCTAGAGGGGAAAGTAGTTCAGAGCAGAGAAAAAGGGGACCCTTTGTGAGTGGGGGGGGGCGGTCACTCCCAGAGTATGCATATTAACTAAGCTATTGATTAATTTATACATGATGTAAATTTTACCAAATCATCTAAGAACAATGAATAATTAAAAAGGAAAGAGAAAAGTCTGGAGACATCAATTTACAGTTGTTGTGCAGAGAGTGATCCTAGACAGGATTATCCACTAGAGTGTGTCAGGGTAAGGGTAGGTGGCCACAAGTGTGTACAGATGAACATTAAGCTAGACAGTGAAGACTCTCAAGCTGAGAGCCATCAAAAGCATTTCGTGGTTAGGTTTGTGTTTGGAGAGATTGTTGGCTTTAGCTTCAAGAAGAGTATCTAGTAGTTAATTTGGTTTGGAACATTTTGAGTGTGAAATGTCTTTGTGACTATCACACACTTTAGAAAGAAGTTGAAACTATGAGCAGAAAGTCAACAGACTCTCCAGGTGGAGATGGGAAGTCAAGAGCCTTTAGAGTTGGGATGAAGCTAGGGGGAGGGAATGACAGCCACCGAAAAGTGACAGAGAATCAGTAAAGGACACAGGAAACAAGCTTGGAAAAACAGCACACAGGGCACTGACTGAATGGACATCTAGGGAAGGAAGACAAACCAGCTTTCCCATCTTGAAACAAAAGCAACGTGTCTGTGTATCTCATTGTCTGCCTTTTGATTACTTGAGGACAAGCTACAGAGCATTTGGAAACTGGTGTTTGTGTGGTGACCAGAGTTTCTCTTCCCAGTCAGATGCTAATCTACATCCTCCCTGGTGGAAGTGAGTTGCTCAACTCTGAGACCTACCAGGGGATGCTGCACCTGACTTCATGCTTTCCAAGTTCTACTTGAGGGAAGCGCCATCTGTAGTGCTGTGGGCCAGAGTCCACATGTGGCCACAGTAGAATAGGGATGGCCATGGAATTGGGGGAGGCCCATGGTCCTTTATTCTGGTGGCTTGGATGTCCATATATGGTACTTTATATTTTGAGGAAACAATAAAACAGTATCTGTGCTTTTAACTCTCATCCCAAATATGTCATAACCTTGGAGAAAGTCTTCAATAGTAACAGCACTATTGATGTTTTTTTCCATCATTGGTCATGTCTGGAACAGAAGCATGTCTTGAAGAACAACATGGATTTAGAATTATTGGCCATCCATTCCCAAACCTTTCCTTTTAATTTCCCATCACTTGGGTGATTCACGTCCCTCCCTATTTGGGACATTTCCCTGTGGAACCTTCTGCAAAGACCTAGACTATTTCTTAAAGGTGTTGTACCAGCAGCTTCAGACTGAAGATCCTTCGGAGTGAATGTCCAACCTGAGAATATGTGGTCACTTGAATTCTACACTTGTAAGGTAGCTTGAATTCACTGTGATTGACAGCTCAATATTTCCATTTCCTCTGCTCATCTGTGGATACGTGTAATGTCACGCTCCAGAAATATAACTTTGTATATGCCACATTTCTAGTTACTCAAACAGCCTGTCTACTTTGCTTCTTCCTGAAATAGCCCCTGCATGAACAAGCCCTGCTCTGCACATGTGCCTGTAACCACCCCTCACCCTACCAGCCAGAAACCATAAAAGGTACAGATTTAGGGAGAAGTAAAAGGCCCTGAGAGTCTACTAGTAGAGAAAGAATTATGAGAGTGCATCATTTCAAAATCACAGCGCCTAGGAGAAATAAAAGGAATCATAGTTTTTAGTTGTTTAGAAGGATACATATTAATTCTAGCACACCGTGCATCAAACATCTCCCGTGTTTGCAAATGGGCCACCTGAGGATTTTGTGGCGGTCTCGTACTTGCACGCATAAGATTTAGTCCAGTGAGATTGTAGCCTGTCACGAATTAAGGCTGTGCACACCACAGTTCAGGTGTGATCCTAGGCAGAGCTCATCAGCTGTAGTGCAGCACAGGGCTGGTGGAGAGGTCCCTTCCATCACAGGCACTAAGATATTTCCATGAGCTCCCGAGAGCACAGCCCCGCTAGGCAGAAGGTCGATGGTGAAGCTTCACCTTCTCCATCTCTAACTTTTATTCTTTCTCGCAGTCGTTTTGCAGCTGCTGCTGAACTTTTCTGTGTGTGAAACTTCGCAGTGTTTCCCTTTGTACCTTGTGTTGCTTCTGTTCACAGTGTTGGTGTGTAGAGTTCAGGTGAACTCACCCTTGCAACTTTTATGAGAATTCAGAAAGTCCTGGGCAGATAGATTGTTATATCAGCTTTCTCTTCCTCCACACTTGCCAGGGAAAAATAAAATGACCCTGCCCTCTGGTAGCATGTGCTGGAAAGGTAAGCACGGAATGTCAACATCAAGGATGAACTGGCCCACTACTGCCTTTCTGTGGTCTTAAGGGGGTTTCTTCCTAAATCTCTTTCTGAAATGATCATGAGTTCTTGCTGTGATCCTTTCTGTTAAGACTTAAGTTCCAGTCTCAATTATATATTTTAAAAGAGCAATTTCCTTTCTTTTACTGAAATATGAACACATTTGAAGTTGGGACAGGTACTAAGGCAATAGTTCTCAACCTGTGGGTCATGACCCCCCACATGGGTCACATATCAGATATTTACATTACTATTCAAAACAGTAGCAAAATTACAGTTACGAAGTAGCAATGAGATATTTCATGGTTGGGGTCACCACGATATGAGAAACTATATTAAAGGGTCACAGCATTAGGGAGGTTGAGAACGACTGTACTAGGGTCTCCTATTAGATACTCCCTTTGTGTGTTATTATAGATTACATTAAAAGATATAATTGCTATGTTCATAATATAGTTTACAAAAGACAAAGATGCAGTACAGGTTAAGAGAATCATGGGAATGAGCTTAGATGCTACAAAGTACCAAAGACAGAAGTCGCTGTCCTGAGACTGAGTTCCCAGAAAAGGCTCCATGAAGCAGGTGGTACCCAAGCCTGGCTTTGAGTAAGAGGAGTGTTCTGCAAGCTTTGCATGATGGGAAGACCAGCTGAGGCAGTTCTGATAGCAGAACACCAGAGTGGACATGGAATCAGGAGACGTGCCCTTCTACCCCAACAAGACCTGAGTCCACCCCATTGAAGCCTGGGTGTCTCCTGAAGGTTCTGGGGCGATAAGAGCAGCACCGAGGAAGGACTGTGAGATACGCAATGGTGGTGTGGGTGGGTAAGAGAGAAGGGAGGAAACCAGGGGCTGGGGAGATGGACGTCTGGCCACAGAACTGAAGTAGCAATATGAAGCAAAGGAAGGACACAGGGTTAATGTGTTGGGTGGATGGACCGGACGTAGCACTGGGTGTGATTCTTGGGAGTGGAGAGGTGTGTATGTGGGAGCATAGGGTGGTAACTGAGTGTGGGGTTGGGAACGCGGGCTTTGAGGGCTGGTGTGGAGGAGACACTACATTCTTTGTGTTTTAGATTCATCTCTGAGGTTAGAGCTAGGCGCCTCCATGGGCAGGGCCAGGCCACCCAGGAGGCTGGAGCGGCAGAAAGTTAGCACAAGCGAAGGTTCTCTTCTTCTCTTTTCCCAGCACCGTGCCTGCCTCTCGGGCTGTGTTTTGGTTCAGTTCCGCAGCATTCCTCACCAGCCTTTAGTTCCCACATCCGAAGGCCACAGGTTTGCTGCCTTTCTCCTGGAGTGGGGTCTGGAAGTGTAAGTAGTGGGAAGACTGCTGGTCTAGAGATAGTTTAGAATAAGCTCAGTGCATAAAACTTCCCTGGGCAGCCTCCGCTCGTGTGGTGGAAAGGACCCCCAGGCTTTACACACGCCGCTGTTCCCACTCTATTTCTCTGTCCCATTACTTCTCTGTAAAACAGAAATTTAAAATTTCAGTGAGGAGAAGGTTTGTTTTTATCCTTCTTTTCTTCCTTCCTCTCTCCCTCCCTCCTTCCCTTCCCTCCCTTTCTTCTCTCTCCTTCCCCTCCTTTGCTCGCTCCCTCCCTCCTTCCTTCCTTCCCTGGACAGTGTCCCAAGTATTCCAGACTGGTCTGGATCTAGCAACCTAGCTAAGGACCTTCAACATCTGCTCCTTCTGCCCTCGCTTGACAGATACTGGTATTACAAGCTGGTCCACACCCATACCTAGGCTAAGCAGCCACTGACCAAGCTGCATCTTCAGCCCAGGATAAATATTCCTCTCAGTCCCTTTCTGGTTTGATAGTTTAAAACATTTTTTACATTCTTTCCATTTTTTAGATCCGTAGCATTACAGAGAAGGCAAAGCATTTATGCCCATTAACGGGGCTATAATTATTTATGGTTCCTAGTCTCAGGTGGGATTTTAGTTCTGTTCATCACATTTTTAAAATGTCGCAGTTTGTGTCTCTGGGCTACCCTGACTTGAGTTCATCCCCAAGCCTCAAACCCAGTGCTCAGAATGGCCCTCTGTGCTCAGTAGAAGAGCTTCAGCCAGCAAGGAGGACTGCTTGTCCCCGTCTGCCCCTCACAAAGGTCCTGTCTTCCCTCACTCCAGGATGATTTCTCCCCACTTGGTAAAAAAAGGCCACAAACTACCTGCATCCCACCCAGTCCGCTCCCTTATTCTGTGAGACATGAGTTTTCACTCTTCAGAGCTCGTCAGTTAGGCTAGGCCGGTTTACCAGGAAGCTCCAGGGACCTAATTCTCTTCCTCCCCACACTGATATTACAAGTGCATCCCATTACCTCTGTACACACGTGTGTGCACACACACGCATACACACCCATGCACATACTAGACACACACACACACACACGCACACACACACACACACACACTACATAAACAATACCGAAGATTACTTGTACACATATCACTGAGGCTCCAGACACATTGATAACCAGTATAGGGACTGGAAAGGACTCTTTAATAAAGTGAGCAGTGTTGAGCCCCTGACTCCAATGGTTACCAATGGTTAGCTCCAAAGCCATGATTAAACACCATGTGTCACACAAAAAAAAAAAGTAGACAAGAATATGAGGGAGAGCTCTGTAGGGAAGAGTAGCCTAGGTGGGAGCCAGGGAACTTAAGAGAGGGTGGGGGTGAGAGTTCTCAATATGTATAATATATATGCATGAAATAATTAAAGAAATGGGTGTAACTGATTTAAAAAAAAAACCCTGGGAAATTTATCAGTGTCTGGATTTCTGAATATTCATTTTTCAAAGTGGCATAAACAGAAATGCAGTAAGTAGGAACAAGCTGGCTCGAAGCCCTTTAGGCACTTCCTGTTTTCCTTAGGTTGTAAGGGAGCTTGGGGTTTTATTACTTGTTGTTTGTTTTGTTTTGGCAAGGTATCCCTGAGAAACCAAGACTGAGCATAAAAGTGTGAGCCTCCTGCCTCAGCCTCTGGAGTGTGTTGTTGGTGTGAGCCACCACACCCAGGTGTGAACCACCACACCCAGCCCAGGTGTGAGCCACCTGTCCGGCTGTTTCTGTCACAGTAAAAGGACAATCTACCACACCTTTCTGTTCTATTATTAGTTCCCTCTTTATCTCCCTGCAAAGTCATTGAAACAGTTTGGTTTCTAATCTCAGAAACCTATTTTTAGGTAATTAGGTAATGAATGAGACATTAGATTGAATTTTCTGAGAAAAAAATTTCCCTGGCTTAGCTTGGCCCCTGAGTAATATGAACTGTCAGAGCTCTCCTTCTCTCTCTGATTATATTAATTACTTCTCTTACCTTGCAAATTTAATGTAGAACAAGTATTTTATCTAAACTTGAAGAATTTACTAGAGGTTAAGAAGTTATACAACTTTAATAAAAACAAGAGTAACAGAATTACCCTCCAATTTCTTACCATGAAGGTTAATTCTATAACATCTCCCAGGTCTCATTTCTACCGCCAAGGAAAAGACAGCACGTCCACGCTTGCTTCTCCCCTAATCTTGCCAGAGCAGAGACATCAGGGCAGAAGCCTATGCACAAACCAGAAGGGTGCCCCGTGCGGCTCCGCACTTTTCCAAAGAAAAGCAACCATTTGAATTGGTCTTCCTCAGTTGCCGTAGTTAGTGTCCATTGTTAACCTGACACACCTAGGAAGAAGGAACCTCAACTGAGGAATTACCTCCCTCAGACTGGCCTATGGACATGGCTGTGGAGGCATTTTCTTGATTACTAATTAATATAGTGGGGCCCAGCCCACTGTGGGTGGTGCCACCCCTTAGCAGGTGCTCCTGGCTTGTATAGAAAAGCAAGATGAGGATGCCATGAGGATTTGAAAGCTCCTCAGTCCCCCCAGTGAACATATCTGAGAGGAAAAAACCAAAGGTTCAGTCAAGGCAGCTTGGAGAAGGAATCAGTCCAAATCAGCACGAGTGAGCACTGGCCATCAGCACAATAGAAGAGGGAGCTCAAAGGCAACTTGTAGCTGTGGTTTCCACCCCTCTCATCACCAGTTGAAGGCAGACCAATATTAAAGACATGCCTCAGGCATGCACACGACTTCCCTCAAGCTTCTGTCCGTAGTCTTTGTGGGTAGCCTTCCTACTCATCCTGGGCTCCAGTGGGCCCAGGTTATAGGACAGGATGACAGAGTCACCCCTTCAAAGTGCAGAGGTGGTAAACATTAGCATCCACAGCAAGGGCTAAAGTGTGTAGAGACCATTGCCATTGGCTGTGTCCTCTCCACCCAAACTCCCAGGGTGCCCTGAAGAGTCCCAGGGCCAATGGCTGTCAGGATTGGCCCATATGGAGAACCTCCCAAAAGATACTGTGTGAATTATCAACTTGGCAGGATAAAGTAAGACCTAGGAAACTGGAAAAACATTACTTCTGGTATGCCTAGGAGGTTATTTATAAAGGAGGCGATCATGTGACTCTCACCAGCCCAGGTAAAGAACACCAGCGCTCAGTGTCTGCAAACAGCAGCCAGGTGGTTGGGGATGGATGCCTGGAGAGTTATCTCTTTGATATCTGACATTAGAACATTTCCCAAGACTCCCCAGACATACCGGCATAGGCTTCCCTGCCATGGATTCTCAGGCTCTTAGCTTTAGCTAAGAATCACAGCACAGGCCTCCCTGCCCTGTGCCCTATGGGCTTGAACTGAACCAAGCCACTGGAGATGAGTGCAGAGCTGTGTGGCTTCTTCCCCGCCATAATCCCATGAGCCAAGTGCCTTCATGAGTCCCCTTTCATGCATCTATGGTCATACTCATTCACTCTGCTCCCTGGAGAACCCCAGCATCCTTAGGTGCTACCCAGTGGAAGTATGGGAGAGGCTGCTTGGAACTTCAGCACCCCAGTTCCTGTGGAGTTGAACATTAGTCTCTAGCCTTCCACTTTATCATTGTTTTCTCTGTTTTGTTTGGGATCAGTTTCCCTCTCATCACATCACATCTCTCCCCCGAGAGCAGGACTGCTTACATCTGACTCATCGTGGTATTTTGGAGTCAGCAATGTGTTTGATTTCCCAGCTCATCATGGGAGGCAAGTTTGTCTCCACATGAATCACACCATGATCTTCACTCTTAATCTAGACCAGAGCTGTGTCATGCAACATTCTATAATGCCATAGATACTGCCTTCCATAGTGACCAGTAGAACTCAAAAAATGGATGGTTATATTTGTTCAGTTTTAACTAAAATGTAATCATTTTATTAGAAATGTAAATGTCCAAGGGTTGATGGCTACCAGTTGGGTAGTATAGTTTTGAACTGTTAATATTAAAAATTGTAGCTGATAAAGAAAACAAAAACAGTTAGTATGAAATGATACAGGGGTCAACTGATTTGAAGCAAAACCATTCAGTGACTGTTTTAGAAATAGTGCAATCCCCAAGTATAAAACTGTGTATTTCTAAAACTCTGGGAAGGCATGCAGTTGTTCACATGGGAGGGAGGGAGAGACGCTTGAAGAGGCGACAGTTGTTAACCTTCCGACGGTCAGATCACTCGTGTTTGCTCATTAGTGAAGTATGAGCCATGACAAGTATGACTCCTAAGAAGATCGAAAAGTGAAGGGATCAGTTGTGTTGTGTCCTTGGTGTTGAGCCCAGGGCACCTGCCTGTCAAGTCCTGGGTTCTGTCACCACACAGTGGAGAACTCATGGTAGGAGGAAGAGCGCCATCTCTCAGGACCTTCTGAAAGCATCATCTCTTAGCTTACATCTTAGCCTGCCATGGTTCTTCTCCCTAGGTGAGCATCTTCTTGACATGGGTTTTCCCAGAACATCATCAGGTTAGCACGTCCCAGAACGACCAGCAATAACGACTGAACACCTAGAATGTTCCACGGCTGGTGGAAGAACAAACTCTTGGGAAGTCAGGTGATGCGAGGGAGGAGCTGGTGAAATGGTGTGTCCCTCAAGTCACATCTCCTCGGGAGGTGTGGTGAGTAGATATTGAAGGTTCATAATAACATTAGAGCCTAGGGGGTCTTCTTTCTTTACTCTCTACTGTGCATATCACTGGACACAGATAAATGTCAGATCATTTCAAGCTTTTATCTCTGGAAAAGTTAAATATCTTGCTCTAGCGCAGGTGGGAGAAACTACCAAACCTCCTTCAGAGGCCAGGAAGATACATGATGCACAACATGAGCCTTGCTGTGGAAAAGCCACAGGAACTATTCTAAGCCACAGCGCTTTCCATGTGAAGCATTTATTAGATGTACAGTCCATACATGGAACTGTTGCTTACATGCTGCATGTTAATGTTAGGAAGTCATTCAGTGTTGTGTCTCATGATATCCCATGAAACAACTGAAAAACACAAATATGAGGTGCAGAAATAGCTAATCAAGCATGTTTATGAAAACACGTTGCTTAATTTTTACACGTTGCCATTTTTACTTACAGGAAAAGAGGGAGTGTCAGAAGTAACTTTGTCTTTGAATGAAGCTCTATTTTTTTTTTTTTGACCCAAAGTTGGAATTTAAGAAAATCCAAAACTTGGGCTCCAGAGTTTAGTGGTTAAAGCACTTACTTCACAAGAGTAAGGACTGGAGTTTGGATCCTCAGAACCCATGCAAAGGCCCGGTTGGTGCCTCAGCTCACCTGTAATGCCAGCCCCTTTAGTCAGAGACAGAACAATCCCCAAAGAAAGCTGGCTAGTGACATTCGCCATATCCATGATATTGGAGTTTAATTGAGAGGACTTGCCTCAAAAATAATAAATTGGAGAGTGGTAGAATAAGATTCCTTCCATCAGGAATCGCCCCCAACACCTGTATCTGTAAACATGCAACTATGCACCATACCGTACGCATGCATACACACATGCACACATCTAAAGAACAAAAGAGAAGCAAAATACACAGTATTAGCAGAGAGCTTTGACAGATGTTAGAATATAATGAAGAATATATTGAGTTGAGAATAGTCCCATGGACTAAGATAAAATTTAATAAGCTCTGAGATTAAAAAAAAATCAAAACTAAAATCTCTTTTTGATTAGAGTTGAAAAACAGAGTTAAACGTTTTATGACTGAAAGTGCATGATTTATGCAGAAAACAAATGTTGTACCTGCTAATGAATCCTTGCCTGGACTACCAAATTAAAATGTATGGATGACCTCCCTTACCCTCACTAGGATGACGTGTTCACAGGGAAATGGACTGAGTGACGTGTTCTGGAAATGAGGACTTTTGAATAGTAAGTTACATCCTTGTGAGCAGATTCCCAGTGTGGGAGGTTTGCAGGGAGACGTATGTATGTGTGTGCTATATTTATACATATATATTATATTTTATATATTTATTTGTATATAGCAATAGATATAGAGTATATGTAATTGCTGCCGAGGTAGATGTTAGCTTATTTCTCTGCTCCGCTCCATTTAGCAAATAAATATATAAAATATAATATATATGTATATAAAATAGATATAGAGTGTATATAATTGCAGCTGGGGTATATGTTAGCTTATTTCTCTGCTCAGCTCCATTTAGCAAATAAATATATAAAATATAATATAGATAGATAGATAGATAGATAGATAGATAGATAGATAGATAGATATAGAGTGTATATAATTGCAGCTGGGGTAGATGTTAGCTTATTTCTCTGCTCAGCTCCATTTAGCAAACAAATATATAAAATATAATATATATGTATATAAATAGATATAGAGTGTATATAATTGCAGCTGCGGTAGATGTTAGCTTATTTCTCTGCTCAGCTCCATTTAGCACATCAATGAAAGAATCCAGGTTTCCATTCCAGAAAGCATTGGCCTTGCTTTGTTTCCTTCCTAATCGTTCCCACTCTCCTTATATCTCTGGAGTACAGCCGTCCCTTGCTCTTTACAATCTACCTGTGGCAGGGAAATAGAATTTACATTTTCCTAACAAAGATTTCTAGTCGTCAGTGTTGAGATGCGAACACTCGCCACCCTGAATCAACTAACCACTTTTTAAACACATGGGTCCGTGGCCGAACTCAGTCAGCCTCCACCACGGGAGCTTGTGAGAAAGTCTGAGGTTGGAGAGTGAGAATTCTCCATTAGCTAGCTGGCAAGTCTCAATCTGCAGTCCTGGCAATCCTGCTGCTTGCGCCTCTCAAGAGCTGGGATTGTAGGTGCGTGCCGCCATGCCTGGTTATTTTCTTATAGCTTATGAAGCATGCTTATGTTTATGTTTATGAAACATAGAGATCTGTGGTTTTCTCTGTACAGTTACAGCTTCGGAGTTTTCCTTTTTCAACAATTCAGCGCCTTTCCTGAATGTTCCCTGGAACTAGTTGGCTTTCTCCTCATGAACACTTCAGAGAAACAAACAGTGATGCCATAGATGGCCAAAGTGGTTTGATTTTTTTTTTAATTAGAAGATTTTTTTTGATATTGTTGTTAATAGTTTAAATTAATACAAAGATATTCAACTTTTCTCTTGCACATTTACCAAATTTTAGCAAACTGTTTTTCAAGTAGTTTATCTATTTGATCTGCACCTTTGGCCTCATGGGCCCGATGTTTATCCCGGTACCCATGGTCAAAAGAGGGCACCGGATGCTCCAGAACTGGAGTAACACACGCTAGTGAGGCGCCACATCAGTGCCGGGAGTTGAAGTCAGGCCCCCAGCAGAAGCAGTAAACAACTTCAACTGCTGAGGCATCTCAGGCCCTTGATCATCACTTTTTAATAGTTGTCATTTTTATGTTAGTTATGAAGCAATAAATTAACGTCAAAGCATATACTTTGCTCTATATTATTTTGGGTATGGATTTTTTAAAATTTTCACCCAATTAAAAATACATAATTTCCTTATTGCTTTGATTCATAGCTTATGTTTTGAGTGGTTGACAATTTTAAAAATATTTTTCAAATTCTTCACTTACTGAATATACTTGGCAAGGTATTAAAATCATTTCATATATTAGCATCTCTGTGATAGAACAGATGTGGTCTTTCTTGTGAATATTCCATGTGGCCTATGAGAAAAGCTGCGCTGTTGTATGTGACCTGGAGTTCTACACAAGTAACTGATACCATGACTAATAGCTTTCTCTAATCCTTGTACATACTGACATGTTGACTTTTAAATAGATATTATTTAACTAGGAACAAGCATTGAAAGCTCCCATTGAAACTGTGGGTGTGTTCACTTTCTATTTGGGGTCTTTTCGGTTTTGCTTTGTGTATTTCAGAGCTCTTTAGTTGGACTCACACATACTTATGTCTTCAGAACTTATATGATCATGTGATCAGTGGGAAGGGACTGTCCTCTCTGGTGACACTATTTCCCTCAGAAGCTCGCTGCTGATGTTCATTGAACGGCGAGTGTATGATCATAATCTTCATGGTGTCTTCTCTCATGCCTTTCTTAAATTATAGCCATTGTGATATTACTTTATTAAATATGGTAACCCTTTTACTGAGTGTCCATTTTATACATATTTAGAGTCATGTTAAATCACATACTAATATGCAGAAGCTTTTCCAGCCGCTTTACAGCTGCTGTTGAGTTCCTTGTTCTGATGAAACTTGTACATTGGTCTCATTCATTGGAACAGATTTGGATCTCCTAAGTTTCAGGCACATCCTGTTAGGATACCATCAGAGGGGTCACTTCCTCAGGGGAGAGCACAGTCCCCTCTTCTTCAGGCTTCTAGGGACATTTCTAGCTCTTTGGTTCATGCCTACATCAGTCTCTATTTCTTTCATTATGGAGATTATTCCTCAGACTCTGAGTCCTTCTGTGTCCTTAACACAGGTGCTGTTTACAGGATGCCCATACAGACCATCCAGAGCAATCTAAGAGTCTCAGCTACAGCACTGGCAGAGTCCGCTCTGGTATAGAGAGATCACTTATGCATTCCAGTGGTTGGGAAGTGGGTGTACGTGGAGGGCCGTCGCTCCGCCTGTCAAAGCTCTAAAGCCCTTTTCATTCCCACTTGAACTCCCAGGCTGTGCAGTGTGCTTCTGATAGCTTTATGATAGTGTTGCCTGTCCTGAATGGCATGTCAGAACAATCACAAACCTTACTGCTTGTGGGTAAAATGTATTTAGATATTCTCTCTCTCTCTCTCTCTCTCTCTCTCTCTCTCTCTCTCTCTCTCTCTCCCTCCCTCCCTCCCTCCTCCTCCTCTCTCTGTTATGAAAGCTACTTTAATGGTTAAATCTCAAGTTTACTTCAGCATATGGCTTTACCTCATGTATTTATTCACAAACTAATGACTGTATTGTCTTATTCATGCTCTTCTTGCTGGAATTGTTTCTGCAAATTTGGTCATACTTTCACTAAGTAAAAGGAAGGCTTGTTGATAAAACTTTATATTTTCTTAATCTTAAATTTATCGAGTGCACTGTCTTCTGATTTTCATAATTTCAAATGTGCTATGGATTATAAAATTCTTCTTTTATTTTTAGCATTTTCTTTTCATATCTGATTATCTTCACTTTGATCCAAGCATTTGGTTTTGCTGCCTACCTTGCTGAATTGTGGATGCCGTTCACTGGCCTCTCCTGAGTTGGTTGGTTCTTCAGCTGTTTGTAGACCGCTGCTGGGTCTAAGGGAGAAACTGTCGTCACTGCTCACATTTTACTTCAGGCTTTTTAACGTCCTTCTTTGAGTCTGGTGGTTTAGTGCACTTAGCCACCCTGCCACCTGGCTACTCTGTTCTTGTCCTTTAGAGACTTTTCTGTTTCTTCAAGATGTTACTCCTGCTCTTCATGCTTATTGTTCATGACTCCTACTAGGCTTTTTAAAACAATTATCTGGAGAGATGGCTCTGAGGTTAAGAGCATTGGCTACTCTTCTGGAGGACCCAGGTTCGGTTCCAAGCATCCACAAGATGGCTCATAACTGGAGCTGCCTGTAATTCTACATACTCTCTTCTGGTCTCCACGCTCAGTGAATGCATGTGGTGCACTTACATGCAGGCACACACACACATAAAATAATAAAATAAAACAATTATCAGCTTCAAGAGTCCTCACATCTCTGTCTAGTATTTCTAATTGTTGATTTCTAACTTGGGAATTTTGTTGTGTTGATGATTTTTATCTCTGTTCTTTGTCTTATATTTTAAAATTTGTTCTATCAATTTCATACATGTATATGATGTATTTAGATTGTGCATACCCCATCAGTCTCTCTTTTCCCCCTCCCACTTTTACTAAAGCCTGTCCTTCCCAAGTTCCCTCCTCTCCTCTCTCACTCTTGAGACCCATTGTTTTATGGCAGGCCCGCCATGCAAGGAAGAATTGGAAAAGCTGGCACGCTGGGGTTTCTCATCACAAACCACTGATCTACAACTGTGGGTTGTCCAGCTGTCTGTCTGCTATGGAGCCTCCAGTACTGTGGCCTCTCCATGGCTCAGTGCTCCACATTCAACCTCAAGGTCTGTGTGTGACTTCAGTTCTCACAGAAGAGCTGTGTGAGCATTTTCTCCCAACAGATTGTTTCTACACTCAATTCTTTGCTGAGCTCCCCACGGAATTTCGAGGTGGTTCTGGTCTTTGGGGCCAGCCTCACTCTTAGGCTGGCCCTGGTCTTCTGGCTCTAGGAAACTGGGCTTTTTTAGCCTTTCTGGCCTTGAGTTGTTGGTGCTAATCCATGTGACACTTCCAATGGGCTCTGGGCAGGAGAGAGTGGGTTGTACTTTTCGTCTTAGGATCCACTCTGATGGTGACATACAGGCATCTTTGTTGTACTGAGGCTTTTCCCACACCTTTTAATCTTTGGAAATACTGACTGTACTTATGTATATTCTTTATCTGTCTTTACAATCTTTTTCTTTGTAGTATATTGAGCTCAGCTCTGTCTTCATGCATGCTGTCTTTATGTATGAACATTTACATGGATACCTTTAATATCTACCCCTCTGCCATGAAGTTTCTTGTGTTCCTGTCAGGCAACAAAGGTAAGGGCAGCCAGGTTTTTAATCTTCTGGGAGTTTGAATTGATTTTGTATTTTTACTCCAAACTCATATTGGCTTTTGGGGAATCAGAATAAGCAAATCCAGTGGAGGTGCTGGAGTGGTAGCCCTTCACTCTTGGTGAACTCTGACTTCATTTGGTCCCTAAGCCATGGAAGGAGGCTGCCCCAGTATCTAGAGAATTCTCCTCCTCACTGTAGCTGATTGTAAACCAGGGGCATGAGTGAGGAGAATGACTGCCCCAAAGACCCGCTCACTCCTACAGGAGTCTTCTGCTAAGTCATGTCCTACAAGTATTCAGTGTTTTGAAAACATTCAAATGCCTTTCTGCATTGTTAGCTATACAAAGTAAATGTAGACATAGCTGCATGAGGTCTCTATATAAATGTGTGAGTATATATAAGTATGCATTTATATATGGGGGGATTCAGTTTTAGATATTCAAACATTTTTGTTTGGCCTTCTAGACTGCAATCTGTCTGTGGCTGGGCAATGCTGCCCCTTTCAATTCTTTCCACCCACAGTGCTTTCTTAAGAGCCTGGCTCCCAGGACTGCCTTGATGTGGGAGAGGTAGATTACATTAATTTGGCTCAGGAGTGAGTAGCATTATGATTCAAGCTGTTGTATTCAGCAGTGGTTTTTTCCCCACACACCTTCTCTCAGCTGATATGTCGTGCAAACCCTCCTGTGAGCAGCTGGTGTGATATCCAGTGTAGGTGCAGCATGCTGATTCTTGACAGCTTGGGATTCCTAGCAGGCACAATGTGTAACTGCATAAATAATGACCACTGCAGACGAAGTTGTCTCAGCCTTGTTCCTGAAGAGACCCTCGGAAAGTACAAAACCTCAGTTTTTTCTAATTCACTCTTGTCCTGAAATGGTTTAAAGGGCTGTCTGGAAAGTCAGTCTCTAATGAGTGAAAAATATTTACCTATGTGTGTTGTACCACTTTTCTCCACGAGTATAGATGAGTTATGGGAAGTTAAATGAGGCTGGCTGGTTTTAAATCCCCTTATAGACTGCAGTAACTTTCCAAATGCAGTAGGGTGTCACTTATGAGTTCAGACCTTGGTACTGAAGGGTGTACCTGTAGGTGGAGAGTTTTCTCTCTGGGTCCCGCCAAGCCCAGGCAGTCTGACAGCCCACTTATAAAATAAACACACAGACGCTTATATTATTTAAACTGTTTGTCCTAAAGGCTCAGGCTTCTAGCTATCTAGTTCTTACATCTTAAATTAATCCATTTCTATAAATCTATACCTTGCCACGTGGCTTGTGGCTTACCGGCATCTTCACATGCTGCTTGTCATGGTGGTGGCTGGCAGTGTCTCTGTCTGCCTTCCTGTTCTCTCAATTCTCCTCTCTGTTAGTCCCACCTATACTTCCTGCCTGGCTACTGGCCAATCAGTGTTTTATTTATTGACCAATCAGAGCAACACATTTGACATACAGACCATCCCACAGCATGTACCCTGTCTCTTAGAACAAAATTCATGAATCCCCACCATCACTAAGAGCATACATGGTGGTCCTGAAAGCTTTGATTTGGGCAAGATTAAGTCCTGTGTTTGATATGATTTTTCTAACCTTATTTCCCAGAGGAATCAGGTTGATATAGATTACCCACCATAAACCCAAGGCCTATACTGCCTTAGAAATGTAAGGACATTTTAAATGTAAAGGCAGCAAATCTTAATTTCCAACACATATGTGTTTTGAATAGGCTTATATACTTGAATAAGTCAACGTTATATCTTGACTCAACAATCAGAGTGCCTTAGTAAAGAAAATTATATGCTGTGAAGAGCTACAGAAAGCCATCTGTAGAAGAATTACTTTGAAAGAGAGAAAATGAGTGATCCTCTGTGTGAGATACATTCATGGAATAATGCAGCCTTAAGCATCTTTGAGCCCGCTCATTTGCAGATGAAATAATCGAAGTCTTGGCTCACGAGGCAAATAAATGGCAGGGCCTGGGACTGAGTCCTCTCTATTCCAATCATGTGTCTGATGTTTCAAAACCCCCTGGGAAGCCCATGGTGAGCTGGCATCACAACTCCTCCTGTGACTGCCCTGCAGTCCCACACTAAGGATACTCCAGGCTCTTTAGTTTCATGAATTGATGTCTTTGTGGTCATTAAACCTATTCGAGTCAGACCAAAAGATTTTTCTTTCCTGAGACTATATTGAGAAATTAAAAATAAAGCGAACTGGTGGCCCCCAAATACCAACAGTTAAGGAAACATAAGTTGGAAGAAATGTGTCAAATGATGTGGCAGAGGAAAAGTGTTATTTCCATCAGAATATGTCCAAATGACTTTAAGTAAGACAGGAAACAAAAGCAACATGTACAAGAACCTGCCGAAAGAAAAACACGAGAATAGGTTGTAGTATGTTATCTGTTCCATGTTTGCACACAACATGGAGTTTCGTGAAGTCTAGCAAGATCTGCCATAGCATCTGCCCATCATTATACCAGGGAAGGGGCTGGAGGGGGAAGGCAGTGTGCGTCTTTCTCCTACCCTCTGTGTTCTCTTCCCACATTGCTTTTGTAACAACTACTACAATTGCAGCTGGCACTGAAATGTGCTACCCACGGAAGTCAGCGTGGTCATCACGAGTTCTGCGAGCCTTCTGTCTAGGTCTACTGAATAATGACATGAAATACTCAGGTGGGTCAGAAGAAGATGCTCCAGTCAGGAGCCACCGTTACTTCACATAAGTGAAGAGGCAAGTTGATTATTTCAGAACAAGAGGGTGTAGTTATCCAGAGTCACTGGAGGGTCTTTGAGGTTAAATTCATGGTTGTGGTCTGTCATTTATCTGAGAATACACTGGGTTCAATATCTAGACTTGGGCCTGCCTTATCGTAAGCTACGGTCACTCCCTAAAACCCCTCTGTCTTCTGCAGAGGCCAAGTGTCAGAGTGTTGATGGTATGTGATGGGAACCAACAGCCCTGCATCTTGCAAGTCTTTGATGATGGAGTCCTTCACCTTAATTAGCTGTTTACCCAGAAAGAGGCAGGGCAAGTTGCTTTATGTGGGCTTTCCCAATGTAACAGCCGTCATCCACAGGAACAGGAGACACTGTGAGGTCATCCCGATTAAGCATGCCAGAACTGGGAAATGATCACAGGAAGGCTTGCACACAACTCACACTGTAGATAAACTGGCCATGACATCTCCCTAGATCTCCTGACCTCTATACACTCTTATGCTGACTCATTGTTTATAGTGAGAATGTGGGTGCCCCAGATGAGTATTCTTCAGGGCCACTGGCCATCAGTCCCTGCTGCATCTGATTATTTCTCTCCCCCAATGTGCAACTATTCTGGTTAAAAAAAACTTAGCTCCCTTTATTGATGGAAGAAAGTCTGGGGTAGTGGAAGCCGCTTCTGCTAGAATTAACATATACAGCTTCAGCGGGGTCTTCTCATATGTTCCCATCACATTAGGGTCTACATCTTTGATTTTTTTTTCTCACTCAAACCTGTTACTTCAGTAACAGATAGCTTGTGAGATTGGGAGTTCAGATTACCATGTAACTGAACTATTTCCAGGTTTAGGTTCTCCAGGTGCTTTGCAGCAGTACTCAGAGCAAAAGGACATGTATGCATGCAAGCTCCTAGGCCCTGTCTGTGGCGCTTGAGCTGGGATTCAAATTTCAGACCCCCATTCTTGTCTTTCACTGTGCCATCTGGTGACATTAGGAATAACCAGAAAAGGTTTCTATATTTTTTGTTTTCCAAAAATGTTTGCAAGTGTGATGTACATGTTCACTTAGGCCCTTGCTTGTTCCTGATGGTTGAACAGGAACATCCAATGTGGAGAGTTCAATATCTTCAAAAGTTGCTCAGACCATAGATTGTCCATGCACTCTTTACTGCTGGAAGTAAAGATGCTGGCATCTTTATGCCTAATAAGATTAGATAACCAATTTCCAACCCCACAACTAACTCAAAAAACCCTTGTTTAAAAAAAATGTTCCTCTAGAACTCCTCTTGATGTCAAATTCTGTACTAGCCAGGATCCTCCAGAGGAACCAAAGTGTGGCAATGTATGTGAGCATTTGAAGTACTGTGAATGCTTGTGCACTTCGTCTCATATGTATATACAAAAGTGATGCAGGAAATTTAGGGGACCTTAGAGCTTAGAGGTTTAATCATTATAGTCTGGAGACCAGGGAAAGCAAGCAGTGAATTTCAGCAAGACTTTAAGATTCTGAAAACCAGGGGACCCAATGGTGTAAAACCTGAGTCTGAAGGACAGAGAAGATGAGATGTCTCACCTTAAGCAGAGAGGCAAGAAAACAAGGGTGAGTTTCTTCTTCCTCTGAGTTTTATTTCACTGAGGCCGCCCACTAACTACAAAACCACCACACACGGGAGCGGCTCTCTGTCCTAAGTCTGATAATTCATATGTTCATCTTGTCTAGGGTCTAGGAACATCCTCCTAGCTATGCCCAGAAATGCAATCTGCGTGCTTTGTGTCCAGTCAAGTGACACATTGAGTGACTCACAACTCATTACCACACACAGCTGTTAATTAGGAGGTGGCTCTGGGAAGCAGAGGTCTATGCCCAGGCTTCGGTCTCTTGGTGTAATGCACCAAGAAAGTCTTGAACTTAACTATCACCCCATAATTTTCACCTAAGCACAAAAGTAGTCTAGTTTCTTAATGTTTTATGTCCTGAATATTCCTTTTCTGTCCCTTCAGATAGAAATGCACTACACAGCGTTTGTTAAGACAAAGACCTGGTTTCATTCTGATTAAAATTTCTTTCTGCAGTGGAACCATTCTCATTAGCTCACTGCTGTTTAATGAAAAAGACAATTGCAAATTCACTGAAGTGTTGATCACAGGATGGAGTTTTCACAATCTGAACATTCCTCAATACACCCTATGCTTGCTTGAAATGAAATTCCCTTAAGAGTTTATCTCTTTATTCCTGTGTGTGTGTGTATGGGTGCATGTGCTCTTGTGTGCACATACATGTGGAGAGATAAGAACAACCTTGGTTGTTAGCCTCGGAAACACCATCCACCTCCTTTTGAGACAGGGTCTATTATAGGCCTGGAGCTTGCCCATTAAGATCAACAAGCTCCAGGAACCCATATGTCTTTGCATCCTCAATGCTGGGATTATAAGCATGCTACCTTCTGTGCCAGGCTTTTTATGTGGGTCCTGGGAATTGAACTCATGTCCCCATACCTACAAAGTAAACCCTTTACCAAGGGAGCTATTTCTCCAGTCCCTTTTCTCCTCTTCTTTTTCATCTTCATATGATGACTGGGGAGGCGGTTGGTTTCCATGGTACAGAGCGCTCTTTGGGCTGTCCACACTAACTGCAGCTGCCCATCCACAGAGCATGGTGTTTCTCTAGTTACTAACCGTTCATATGGCAGTCTGAAGTGTGTTAGAAGCAACATTCACATGCCTCATTTTCATTCTTTTCTGGTTAAAAAAAAACAATTTGCAATAGAAATACAATGGCATTCAGGGCTGGACACTAGCACTTAGCCATGGCCTTTCAGTGTGGCCTCTCAATTTGCCTGTACACACATAGGCATCTTTGGCCTCTAACTTGTCTGCTTTCCTAACTGAGTGTTTCATGGTTTTAGGAACTATTTTTTATTTAGTAATATGGGAAAGACATTGCAGGTTAGACTACAATTAACCATCAGGAGAACACGTGATAGTCTCACTCCAAAGGCAGACATACGACCATGATTCTTTCATGTCTTCCCAAGCAAGCTTGAACACAGAGGAAAGGTCTCATTGAAAGCCCTGAACTGTCGATCACTGTGCCTTGTCTGGCTTAGTCCCTAGGGCGTGGTCACTACAAATATGTATGGAACAGAATTCACACTGCATCTCAATGACTCTCTACACCTTAACGAAGAGTTAACTTAGAAGTCTACCCATATAAAGCACTGAATTGCACAGTACAGTTGATCACAATCTCACATGGAGACTAAGTGGTCGTGTTGAGGACCACATTTGCCAAACTATTAGCAGGAAGCACAGTTACGTAGCTCTATAACTAACACCCGTGGATGTGACTGACAGATACACTTTTAACTGAAAGTAGCCACGATGGGTACAGTTGTCCCTCCAGTCACACAGCATTTTGTCCCTGTCATGGAGTCTCTTCTCTGAGTCTCGCTGGAACATTCCACACTCTTTCATGCTGTGTGCTGATGCACAGCTCTCCGCCCATCATTTCATCTGCACTGTGCTCTCTGTTACGGACTCCATTTCATGATAGTCCAGTGTGTCTGGTCATACTGGGAGTACCTTGCCCTCTGGGCTCCCCATTAGAGGTAACCATTTGTGGCTAATGATGATGATTAACTGGAGACATTCCCCAAAAGTCCTCCCATTATATGTGGTAACCTGTTTTATGCAGAGAGAAATAATATCCTTTCTTTTGCGGGGGAGTTCAAGACAGGGTTTCTCTGTGTAGCTTTGGTGCCTGTCCTAGATTTCACTCTGTAGACCAGGCTAGCCTTAAACTCACAGAGATCCACCTGCCTCTGCCTCCTGAGTGCAGGGATTAAATGCGTGTGCCATCAATTTTTTAAGTGTTTTTTTTAAACATTTATTGATTGATTATGGAAGGGACACGGCATACTATAATTCTGTGGTGTGTATGTGGAAGTCAGAGGACAACTTTCAGGAGGCAGTTTTTCCTTCCATTCTGTGGTTCCAAGGATCAAACTCAGTTTGTCAGGCTGAGCCCATGATTTTAAAGGTTTAATTTTATTGTATGTTTGCCTGAGTATATCCATGGCCACCACCTGTCTGCACACGTTTTCAGAAGTTAGAAGAGGATGCCCAAAACCCTGAAATTGGAGTTACAGGTGGTTGTGAACTTCCCAGTGTGGGTGCTGAGAACTAAACCCAGGTCCTCTACAAGAGGACCCCACATGTTCTGAGCTGCTGAGCCTCCTCTCCAGTCCAGAGGCTCCATTAGTAGATGACTAGGAAGCAGTTTTGAAGAGTTGCCAAGCTTTTGATTGCAGTCATCACGGACTTTAATGTTCGATGGAAACATTCCATCCGAGTGGTAAAGCCTCGTCACAGTGTGTGTCTGTGTTGTACTGTGAATTCCACTGGCTGTGGGGACAGGGAGGGCCGTTTGGAAATCGAGATGAGATAATAACTAGCCCACAGCTCACCCTGAGGAGAAATTTAAGGAAGAACTGGCACATTACTGCAAAACTTAATATGACCGAGTCCCTGAAGGTTGCCATGCAGCCCTGTAAGAATATTAAGCCCTCAGGCTGTGACCCTCCCTCATGGGGCAGAAGTATAGTCTCCAGATCATTTTGGTAACCAAACAAACGTGACACTTCAGAAGCTCCACCATCTTTCTCAATTGGGCTTCTGAAGAACGTATGCTCACTGGCATGTGTACCAGAGGAAGTTAGGCTGTAAATTCCAAGCTTTTTTGATTTTTTTTATTACAAATTTAACATTATCATCTGAAAAGCACACAGGGAAGGAGCCAAGGCCAGTGAAGTCCATAGCGTAAAACGCCTGGAGATTACCTCCATTGCTTTCTATCGGAACTTCTAGAGGCTTCTATTCACATGGGGAGGAAACAGGCAACATGGAATGTTAAACATGAATTTGTACAAACAGGACACTCTGCAGTTCTGAAGAAAGTGGAGAGGCCCGTCTATTTCTTTTCATTGCACATATTTGAAGTTTTCCATCCAGACACACATCTCTTTCCGCTGCTGCTAGTCTCTGCCAGCTATTTATTATTTTATTAACATGTTAAGCTTATCTGTAATTTACTTACAAATTGATTAGTAAGAATATTCATATTATGCCCTTGTTTTCCTTGTGCTAAAATGAATTAACGTTATAAAGGAGAAGTCTTTCTAAAGCAATTCCCTTGTTTAAATTAGGCAATAAAATTGGATTTCTTAATAGCCATGCAATAAACCCAGACTGCTTTGTAATCTGCCAAGTGCCCTCACATATAACACTGTATCTGATTCCCATGTTAGCTTTGTTCATTCAGTGTATTTGGCTTGCCAGATCTACAAAAGTAGATCGAAGGAGAAGAGAAGGTAAGACATTGAGTTCCTAAGCCAGTGCTATGCGATGACTGCACCCTGCACATTGAGAGTTTTAGTGAAGGAAGCTTTTTGTGTACCAGCTCCTAGGACTGCTATTGCTATACCACTCCGTAATAAATGTCTCCTTAGGATTCCCCCTCATCCTCCTCTTCCTCTCCTCTCTCTCCCTTTCCTTCCTCTCTCCACCCTGTCTCCTTCCCCATCTCTCTCTCCTCCTGTCCGACTCTCCTGTCTTTCTGTCTGTCTAACTGTGTGTGTGTGCGCGGCATGTACCTGTTATCGTTGGTGTGCGCACACGTGGTAGGTGCTTGTGATTGTTAGACATCAATGTTGAGCGCCTTCTTCAGTTCCCTGAGACAGGGACTCTCACTGAACCTGGACATCATCCATCAGTTAGGCTGGCTGGTCAATGAGCCCAGCGATCTATCTGCTTGTCTCACTCACCCCAGAGCTTCTGCTGCAGTGTTTGTAGAGGTTGTGGGGAGGATCTGAACTCGGGTCCTCAGGCTTCTGCAGCAGGTACTTTCCTAACTGAGACATCACTCCAGATACTATTATAGTTTCTTAAACTTGATCACCCATTATTTCACCAGTGTGCACACACACTCGCCAAGAAATTGGTACAAATAGTCTAAGCTGTGCTTGGTTTTTGCACAAAGATTTGCAATATGTGTATTTATATGTACAAAGTATCCTGCATGGGCTCCTGTGTTTGAGCATTTGGTCTCTAAATGGGGGGGGGGGTTACCTTTAAGAAGTGGAACTCGGATGAAGAAAGTAAGTGTCTTAGTCTTGAAGGTGATAGCCCAGCCCTCTGCTTCCTGATTCAGTCAGCTATGAAGAGCCTTTTCTACAGGCTCCCACTCCTAAGAACCCTGCTATGCCATATCCACCTTGATGAAATGAAACAGAGCCAGAATGAAATTAGCCTGTCCTCTCTCGAGGCGTTCCTATCAAGTATTTTTCAGCTAATGTGACATACAGAGTTACTGTATCGCATTGTTTCCCAGGTCACTTCTTTTAGGATCGTGTGCTGTGTTGTAACAAGCGGGGTTTATGAGCCTGACAGTGATATGCTCTGAGAGAGCCAGTGTTACCAGTGTGATGCCTGCATATTAAGTTAACCGTGGCTCTACCCGTCTCTCCTCTGATTTCTCTCGTAGAATTGAACTCTCAGCCGCACACTAAAGTCTGACATTTCAGGCTGTCCTTTTCTCTGTGTGATCTGCCAGTGCTGAACAGATCTGCATTATAATTTGTATCATGACTGAGGAATGATTGTTTTTATTTCTGTTCTATTACTTTTTTTCCCTGTCTATCAAAGATATACTTAGATATACAGAATTCACAGCTATTAAGTAATCTTAAAAAAATATTCCTTTTAGAAAACTTGCACCCCCTTATTTTTAAGCAGCATTCATTGGGGCTAGCATTTATTGTAGCAGCAATCATTAACCTGCTAATATACACTCTCCTCCTCTATCTGACTCTTCTAGATTCATGTGTCATAGTGACATTAGGGTGCTTCACTTTTGGAAGACTTTTCTTTTATCTTTTGTTTATGTATGTGTGCATATCTGTATGAGTGTGTGCCACGTGTGTGTCGTTTCCATGGGTGGCAGAAGTGGGTGCTACATATCCAGGAGGTGAAGGTACAGGTGTTTATGAGCATCTATGCCGGGGATAAAACTCTGGTCTTCTACAGGAGCAGGAAGCTCTCCTCGCTTTCTGGATCCCTACTACAGCAGAATAAGCATCAAAAAGCATTCCATAATATTGTCCTATCATGGCAATATTTCAGTGCTTAACAAGTAGTTCAGTGCATAAAGGTGCCTGCTGACAAGTCTGAGGACCTGAGTTCAATCCTTAGGACATACATGATGGAAGGAGAGAGCTGACTATTTTAAGTTGTCCTCTACCTTCACAAATATGCCTTGGCACATGTATATACACACACACACACACACACACACACACCAACTAAACAGAAGATAAAAAGACAGTATTTCCGAAATAGTTCTTTTCCTCGGGCCTGAGCACAGAACCAGACTCTGCAGGTGGGAACCAGGAGCCCGGAAGCTGTGGCATACACTGGCATCATAATTAACCGGCTTGTTCTCTGTGGTGAAGTGAGATCCACTGCAATTCCTGTGGGACCCTTAGTGGCTGCTTCGCTTGACCACCATAGCAGTGATGATGAGGACAAGCTGTGGGATGGATTCTTCCTGGAGTACACTTGAACACTTACTGGTGGGAAAAAAGGCAAGCATAGATTTCAGCTTAAGTAGGGGTCTGAGAACCAGGGAGCCATCAGCACAGCCCTGATAGAACTTACTTATTATTTATCTAATATCACTAAAATAAAACACAAAATTAAATCATGTGGGTGGATGAAAGATGTCACCAGTTGCATTCTGCCCTGCGAGCTTTCTACTGTGAAGGATGGGGCATCCTTTGATGAAGGAAAGGGTTCTGTTATTTCAGACAGATGTTGGGACCCTGATGAAACTGGCCATCTTAAAACCCTAAGTTTTTGTCTTGATGTCACTGGTGTGAATGGGGTATTGAAGTCACCCACTATCACTCTGTGGGGAGCGCTATGTAATTTTAGCTGGAGTAGTGTTTCTTTCATAAATTTGGGTGTGCGTCTGTTTGGTGCATCTACTTCCTTGTCTTTAGAAGCAGCTTGCATCCTGTGTCCCAAAATCTTGTGACCACTTCCCTGGGGCAGACAGCTTGAATGGGATACTGTCTAGCAACAGGGCATCTCATGATAGTGTGACAGAAGGACTGTGAGCAGGTCCTCAGGGTGGAACCTAGAGGAGGCAGGAACCCAGGATGTGGCCAGTTTCACAGACACAGATGGACTTCTGGGAGGTATGACTGTTAGTCCTCCCCCGCCGCCTGGTTCCATCATCTGGACTCAACTCTAACAGCTTGCCTCCTTTGTTGGCGGAGACACAAACTCTACATCAGACACTTAATGAGGCCAGAGCTTCCCGAGTATGATAGAGAAAAGGAAGTCTGGAGGAAGACAAGGACAACTCACTGGATTTATGAAATCAGGGCACATCTGTCTGCTGCCCTAAGAAATAAACCTCAATGCAAAGGCCTAGAAAGGTGGGAAGCCTCGAGACACCTACGGTGGAGCTTTCAAAAGAGTCCGCCGCATAGTTCATGGATATCGCAGGTGATTTTCCAGCATGAAGCAGCATGAGTGGTAAAATGTGACCTTGCAAAACGATGAAAGGGTCGACCAAGAAAACACGAGTATTCTTAATTTACGCACTTCTAATATTCCTTTGAAATACATCAAGAGAGAAATCTACAATTCATAATAAAAGATTTCAGTTTATTTCAGTCTGTAACATATCAAATTTTTGAACAGAAATTAGTAAATCCATTGACAATTTAAACAATAAGATTAACCAACTTGTTCTAGTTGACATGTGCAAATCACTGCATCTCTAAATTAATATAAATTCTTTTCTAGGAGATCTAGAACAGTCTCCAAAACTGACCTGCTGTGAGACTGGAAAGATTTCATTTTCTTTTTAGTTGAGAACAGGTATTTTAATACAGTATGTGCTGATCATGGTTTTCTTTCTCTAACTCTTGCCTCTGCCCCCCCCACCCACATCAACACCCTTTCTCTCTCTCTCACTGGGATACAAACAGCCAGCTGTAGCAGCTCTTTCTTTGTAACTCCAGCTCCCTAACAATGACATGCAGATTTTTTAAATCAATTATGAAAACTTGGCCTTAGCTTAGGCTTGTTCCCAACTAGCTCTTAAAACTTAAATAAACCCATTTATATTAATCTACATATTTTGCCAAAGGACCCGTTTGTTACCTCTCCTCAGTACTGTATATCCATCTTCCTCCACATCTGGCTTGTGAATCTCCTGTGCCTTAGATTCTTTCCCAGAGTTCCTATCTCTCCCGAGAAAGAAAAATTCCACCTATCCTTTCCTGTCTATCTATTGGCCATTCAGCTTAAACCAAGCAGAAGGTGCCTAAGGCAGATGAAGTAAAACAGAGACACATCTTTACACAATGCACAAAGATTATCTCACCATCTATCTAAAAATAATAACAAAATTAGATAAAATAAACCAGAATAGGACAAAATAAAAAAAACAAAAAGTTAAAGGAAATGCTCTAGAAACATGTATAGAGATGCAGAGACACACAGAGAGAAATCCCATAAAACAAAAACCAGAAGCCACAATATGTACAAAAAGGACCTACAAGGTGGGAAAAAAAAAGAATCCGGACAAAGTACTATTACATGAAGAACCTCCTCAAATGCCACTCCGTTCATTTTCTGTTGGCCATCTACTCACGGGCATGCTGCTTGCCCTTAAGTGTGTTTGTATCCCCCAGTGAGACTCTGTTGGAGAAAACTAAGTTCTCATTTGCAAGCTTCTGGATTAGAGATGTGGGCTTTTGTCCCTTTCTCTTCTCAGCACTGGGAACCCATCAGGCCCAGACCCATGTAGGCCTTGTGCATGCGACCATAGTCTCTGTGAGTTCATATGTGTGTCAGTCCTGCTGTGTTTAGAAGGCCTTGTTTCCTTGGTGTTCTACAACACCTCTGACTCTTACAGTCTTTCTACCTTCTCTTCTGCGGGGTTACCTGAGCCATGAAGGGAGGGAATTTACGGAGACATTCCATTTAGGACTGAGTATTCCAAGGTCCTTACTCTGTGCAATGTCCAGCTGTGGGTCTTTGTATTTATTCCCAGCTGCTGTAGGAGAAAGCACCTCTCACGATGGCTGAGCAAGACACTGATCTATGAGTATAATGTCAACGAGCGGAATGTCCTTAGAAGCCATTTTGTCACAATGTTACTTTAGCAGAACAGCAGTATTTGGTTTTCCTGTAGGTCACTGGCCTATCGACTCTCAGGTTCTTGACCACCCAAGCAGTGGTTCCACCTTATGGAGTAGGCCTTAAATCCAATCACGTACCTGTTGGTTACTCCCACAATTCTGTGCCACTGTTGCTCTAGCATGTCTTGCATGCAGGTCACAACTGTAGATCAAAGGGTTTGTAGCTGGTTTGACGTTTACCTTTCTCGTTTGGTAGCATTCAGAGAATCTGCAGTACTGTGAACAGTGGCTACTAGACGTGAAAGCTCAAGGTAGGCACCAGCTCGACTTCTCTGTGTCCAATAAGTTGTATAGGTGTTTGTCTTCAGCACTAGGGTCTTTCCATCATTTTGGGGAAAGCAACCTATAGAGTCTCAGAAACAGTCTGGGTTGTTCAGAGGTTCCCATGGGACCCCTTTGGTTAACAACTCAATTAAATGTAACCCATGCCCAGTAATGAAGCTTCATTTGGTGACAGGAGATGTCCAGTTGGGGCTCTGTCTCCTCTATTATTTGGCAATTTAAGTTATATTGCCTTCATATATTTTAGGAAATTTCTAGTGTATTAGGTTTCCATACCATGCCTCAAATGGCCATTAGTTTCAGATGTCCAACCTGTATTTCCTCCCTTACCTTCTCTCCCCTCCCCTGTTTGATTCTCCTGTTCCAGCCCCCCCCCCTTGTCCATCTATCACTATCTATCACCATTCCCTTTCATATGGAGACCCTTCCCTCTGTGGTTATATGGAGTGTAGCCTGCTTATCAAAGACCTAGCTGCTAACATCACATATAAACGAATACATGTCATATTTGTCATTTAGGGTCTGTACTACCTTGGTATGATTTTTGTTCTAGCTCCATCCATTTTAGCAGCTGAGGAACATTCCATTGTATTAAATGTACCATGCTTTCTTCATCCGTCAATGAACATCTAGACTGTTTCCAATTACTGACTATTTGAATAGAGCAGCAATGAACATGGTTGAACAGGTGTCTCTGTAGTAGGATGTAGAGTCCTTTGTGTATATGCCCAAGAGTGGTATAGCTGGATCTTCAGGTAGAGCTATGCCCAGTTTCCTTAGGAATCCCCACCATGACTGACATAGTAGCTATACAGGTTTGTACTCCCAACAGCAATGGAGGAGCGTTCTGTTGACCCCAAAGCCTTGTCAGCATTTGTTTTATTGATCTTGGCCATTCTGGATAGTGTAAGATAAAAATCTCAGAGTAGTTTTGATTCGCATTTCCCTGATGGCTAAGTATGGTTAAGAGCACCTAAGGCATTTGTTTTTCTTCTTTTGGGACTTCCTCTATTTGTTTTCTTGACGTCAAGTTTTTGAGTTCTTTATATATTTTAGGTATTAGCTATCTATCAGATATATAGTTGGTAAACATCTTTTCCCATTCTGCAGGCTGCTGCTTTGCCCAAATGAAGGTTCCCTTCACCACACAGCAGTCTTTCAGGTTCATGAGGACCCATATATCAATTGTTGTTCTTGGCGCTTGTGTTCTTTTCAGAGTCTTTTCTGTGCTGCTGAGATCAAGACTATCCCTACTTTCTCTTCTATCAGATTCAGTATATATCTAGCCTTACGTTGTTGTCTTTGGTCCATTTGGAGTTGAATTTGTGCAGGGTCATAAGTATGGTTCTATTTGTGTTCTTGTACATACAGATATAAAGTTTGACCAGCACCATTCATTGAAGATTTTTTTTCCAGTTTGTATTTCTAGCTTTTTTATTTAATTAAAAAAAATCAGGTACCCATAGGTGTGTGGATTTATGTCTGGGTCTCAAATTAATGCCATTGATTAACATGTCCCTTCCTTATGCTAATACCATGTTGTTTTTATTACTATAGCTCTGTAGTACAATTTGAGGTCAGAAATGGTGCTGTTCTGTTTTTTGTTTTTCCATATAAAGTTGAAAATTGTCCTCTCATGTTCTGTGGAGAATTTGTGGGAGTTTTTTTGTTTTTTTGTTTTTCAAGACAGGGTTTCTCTGTGTAGCTTTGGAGCCTGTCCTGGAACTCACTTTGTAGACCAGGCTGGCTTCGAACTCACAGAAATCTGCCTCGTGAGTGCTGGGATTAAAGGCGTGCGCCGCCGCCGCTGCGGCCGCCGCCACTGCCGCCGCCACCACCTGGCCTTTTGTGGCAGTTCTGACAGGGTCACATCGAATCTGTAGAGCTTTTTGTGGGATAGTCATTTTTTACTATATTAATCCTACCAATCCATGAGCATGAGAGATCTTTCCATCTTCTGATACCTTTCAAGTGTTCCACTTGCTTAATTAGAGTTACTCCAAGATTTTTGTGGTGTCTATTGTGAAAGATACTGTTTCCCTAATTTCTTTCTCAGTCCATTTGTCGTGTGTATATAGGAAGGCTAGTTATTTTGTGTATTAGTCTTTTATCAGGCTACATTGCTGAACGTGTTTATTAGCTGTGAGAGTTTCCTGGTATCCCACTGTCCCATAAATTTGAGTATGTTGTGTTTTCCTTTTCATTCAATTAAGAACTTTTCTGTTTCTGATTGACCTGTTATTCACTCAATAGCGAGTTGTTCAGTTCCCATAATTTTGTAAGCTTTCTCTTGTTGATGTTGCTGTTGATATCCAGCTTCAATCCATGGTGGCCAAAAGGATGCAAAGCTTTCTTTCAGTTTTCTTGTATCTGTTGAAACTTGCTTTGTGTCCAAGTATGTGACCAATTAATTGCAGGGAAATACGGTGATATTTTATTTGTACTGAAATGTGATTTTATTCGTATATTAATAAATAAAGTTGCCTGGGGGTCAGAGCTAATAGCAAGCCATAGCAGAAGCTGGGCAGTGGTGGTACACGCCTTTAATCCTAGCTCTTGGGAGGCAGAGCTAGGCGGATCTCTGTGTGTTCAAGGATACAGCCAGCATGGAGACACACGCCTTTAATCTCAATACCAACCATAGAAGACCTGGAGGTCTATACAGACAGACAGTGACAAGGAGGTCATGTGGTTGGGTTTACAACCAATGAGAAGGCAGAATAGAAAGTCTATAAAAAAAGACAAACAGACAGGAAGTAGCTCTCTTTGCTGAAGAGGACAGCAGCAGCAGTGAAGGGTAAGGTTTTTAGCTCTTAGCTCTGACTTCTTGAGCTTTCATCTCTGCATTGGCTCTGTGTTTCTTATTTAACAAGACGGTAACATCTACAGGGAAAGTTCCACAAGCTTCTGAGAGGAAGGTATATTCTTCTTGTGCTTGGGTGAAATGTTTTGTAAATATCTGTCAGGTCCATTTGGTTTATGATGTCATTTAGCTCCAGCATTTCTTTTTAGTTTTTATTTTGATGACAGATCTATTAGTAAGAGGTGGGTATTGAGGTCACTATCACAGTATGAGGGTCAATATGAAATTTTAGCTGTAATAGTGTTTCTGTTATAAATTTATGTGCCCCTATGTTTGGTGCATAAATGTTTAGAATTGTAATATCCTCTTGTTGGATTTTTTCCTGTGATGAGTACATAGGGTCCTTTCTTGTCTCTTTAATTTGAAGTCTCTTTTGTCAGGTATTGAAATGGCTAGCACTGCCTTGTTTCTTGGGTTCATTTTCTCAGAAGATCTTTTCCATCCTTTTGCCCTGAGGGTATATCTATCCTTGATATTAAAGTGTGTCTCTTGGATACAGTAGAAAAGTGGACCTTGTTTTTATTATCCAATCCCTTAGTCTGTGTCTTTTTTTATCAGGGAATTGAGTCCACTAATGTGGAGACACATGAATTAGCAGCGATTGTTGATTCCCATTATTTTGTTGTTGTGGTGTGGGTCCCCCACTTTTGATCTGCTAATCTGAGATTATTTATTCCTTGTGTTTTCTTGGGTGTGGTTAACCTCTTAGGGTGAAGGTTTTCTTCTAGCCCCTTTTGTAGAGATGAATTTGTAGATAGGTACTGCATAAATTTGGTTTTATCATGGAATGTCTTTCATTCTCCATCTATTATAATTGAAAATTTGCTGAGTATAATAGTCTGGGTTGGCATATGTGGTCTCTCAGAGTTTGTGTAGCATACATCCAGGTTCTTCTGGCTCTCAGAGTCTCAACTGAAAAGCAATTCTAATAGGTTTACCTTGTCTTTTTCCCTTGCAGCTTTTAATATTCTTTCTTTGTTCTGTATATTTAATGTTTTGATTATTATGTGTTATGGGGGATTTCTTTTCCTGATCCAATCTGTTTGGTGTTCTATATATTTCTTATATATTGACAGATACCTCTTTCTTTAGGGTAGGGACATTTTCTTCTGTGATTTTTGTTGAAGATATTTTCTGCACTTTTGACCTAAGTTTCTTCTCCTTTCTCTTGCATAGTGTGTGATGTTTGTGGCTTTCCAGGTAAGGAATGCTTCTGAATCCCTGCCAGGTGTGGCCACTGGGAATCTCAGTAGAACTTGTTTCTAGGTATTGAGAGCTGACATGCTGGAATGGGCCTGACATATGGGTGCCTACAAGGGCCCACAGGAGAGGGGAAAGCTGGGTTCTGTGGAGTGTATGGGGAATGGACAGAGAGAGGGAAGACAGGTCCCTGAAGGCAGTCTACTACAGATCTGGGGATGAGACTGAAGAATTGGGATTGGAAGATGTGAAAGAGAGTGAAGATTGTCTCCCTAAATCCCTGATAGGTGTGGACAGTGGGTTTCCAGGGAAAGACTGTCTTTGTTTCTTTGGGGACAGAATTCTGCTCTGTTACCAAGGCTGCCCTGCAACCAATAATTCAATTGTCTCAACCTCCAGGGTTCTGAGATTGTAGCCTTGTGCCACCACATCCAGCTCTGATGTCTCCTAAAATCACAATCATATAACAGTAACCACCATAAAAGGAAAAGAAGAAAACAAAACCACAATTGTGTATTGAGACAGAGCACATTCCTACATGTGTCGAGAATTCAAGCCACTGACCTCCTATCAGGAGGGTTAGTGTAGGACAGCAGGCAGCTAGAAAATGTTAGGGGAATGTGTAGCATCAGCATTCTATTGGTCCTTGAGTTGATCATTTTTTTTATAATTGCTATGTGAACTCTACTATTCTTATTTGGTTTTCCACATTAAGAGTTGGGGATGCTCCAGACAGACTTAGCTGTGGTTGTGAGACTCATTGGCACTGCTGTCTCCACAACAAAAAAGATTTACACCTGGTAAAGGGATAATGAAGGGAGAAGGAATTATCTAAGAAATATTGGGCACATGTCATAGTTTAGATTACTATGGCAGTGATGAAGCACCATGACCAAAAGCAACTTGGGTAGGAAAGGGTTTATTTGGCTTACATGTCCACATCACTGTTCATCATGGAAGGAAATCAAGGCAGGAACTCAAGCAGGAGCCGATGCAGAGGCCATGGAGGAGTGCTGCTTACTGGTTTATTCCTGATGATTTACTCAACCTGCTTTCTTATAGAACTCAGGACCACCATAATGGTTTGGGCCTTTTCCCATCAATCACCAATTAAGAAAATGGCCTATAGTCAGATTTTATGGAGGCGTTTTCTCAGTTGAGGTTCCCTCCTCTCAGATGACTCTCGCTTGCTAAGTTGGCATGCAGCATATTTACATAACACTGGTGTCAATGTTAAGGAAATAGAGATTTTAGAACATTAAAACTAAAAAAAAATTAAAACTACTGAAGAATCATATAATTATAAACACAACTGGTAAGAAAAATAGAGTAAATAAGTTGTATTTTAGCAAGATCTGCCCTCCGTATTGTGGTGTAACTGCTAATAATTAAACTGAGGATCTGACTGAACACAAGGCTTTCACTGTGGTTATGAAAGAAGCTGTGGAAGTAACAGAAGTAAGGACGGGGTGAGCTGGGCAGCCAGCACAGGTCATGGTTGCTTCTCCTCTGTGAGGCACTTGGATTTGGAGAGACTTCAAAATACAATTTTAAATTGTGTCAAAAATTCCAGAGGCATGTAGTTTCACGTACCAAATAGTGCGGTCATTGTTTCGAAGTCAAAATAGCAGGGGCGGTCATAATGGACCGTCTTCATGCCTCTTCTATAACACCTAAACCAACAGCAACATGTGTAACAGAGTTGCTGGAATTTTCATGCCTGGGTGCTAGGAGTGTAAAATGTGGCAAATGCTCTCAGAAGTGACAACAATTGAGAAGAACGTTGAATTACACCTGGCTTTATATCCATGTTTAGGGATGTATGCTCAGGAGGAATAAACATATAGGCATGAGAATGTCCACGTAGCTTAATTCAAAATAACACAGAATGGAAACCCTCAAACATCTCTCTCAGTAGGAAAGCTATAGACCTGCTGTAGTGGGCTCCTCCTTGGCAACAAAACAGAAGAGATGTGAGCTGTACACAAGAGTGCATGCTCCAAACCTGCAGTGAGAGGCAGTGCCAAGGACTTTCTGAATCACTGGTGAGTTTTCTACATTGGTGTGGGTGCTGGGAGTGTAGGGCTGTCTGTAAGTAAACATTAAGAGCCAAACACCAGCTCTGCACATTTGACTTTATTATATTCATCAAGGTATAACTTATATAGTGAAAATAGAAAAATATCTCATTCCTGAAGAACTCTTTGGTGTGTATGTGCACATGGGTGGTTGTGGTGTAAGACCACATTTGTGCAGGAGTGATGAGCCCGTGTCTATTCAGAGGCTGGAAGAAGATGTGGGTCCCTTCCCCTAAACCTCTTCACCCCATTCCCTCAATACAGGGTCTCTCCTCGAACACAGAGAAAGGCAGCAAATCTCAGTGATCCTCCTGTCCCCATTCCCACCCAATTCTGGAGTTATAGGCACCTGGGCAACCATGACCGGCTATTTTAAATGGGACTGGAGATGTGACTTCAGGACCTTATGTGATCCACCTCCCCAGTCTTCAATACATTCTTGTCTGGGTTTACACAAATCATAGCTTCTAGAATTAAAGAGAAATCAAGAGTACTTGCAGCTTTTGGTGTCCTATCCTTGTTTCTCACAGTGCCACTTGATCCCTGGTAGAATGTGAAGCCTGTTCGTATCACTGTCCTTCGCACGCCACGGCATTGTCAGGGAGTGATGGAGTGCTTTCTTCTGTCCCCATTTCATCATGGCCATGAAAGTAAGGTCTGACCCCACTCCAAACTCTGCTTCTGTGCTAAAATTTAGAGGAGAAAACATTTGTCAGGACCCAGCCTGCTTATTAGAAAATTAAAAACATGTCTTAAATCTCAACAATGGACAATATCCCAAGGTTGGTTAGCTAGCCGACAGTTAGGCCTTGGGAATGGAAGGTGGCAAAGTAGTTGGGCTAAGAATGATTGATACAAAGTGACAGCCGGTTATGGCAAAAGACACTTTTTTTTTTTTGGCAATTCTGTCTCTTCTACTAAGAGGCTTGTTTCTACTCTTGTTATTCAGATCCTCAATGGGAGCAGCCACTCCATGGGCTTCATTTGCTTTCCATGCAAAGGAGCATCCTCAGTGTTCTCTCAGGAAACTAGGGCCACATTGCTCAAGACCTTCTTTCCACCTCGTTCCCAGATAAATCTGGAAAGTCCTTCCCATGTCACATTGCTGTTCCTGGTAGGTTGGGAGTCTGAGTGTGCTGTAAGCAGAGTGTCCCTGTCAAGGACCATGAATCTTGTTCTTGGTTCTGTGAGATGTCCCAGCATGTCCTGGCAGCTTTGCTTCTGAGATCCCAGTACACCTGAGCAAGTGTCTCCAAGGGAGGCTGACACTGAGTTCTGGGTGGATGTCATCATGGTGTTCTTCACCACAGAGATGCTATGAGAAAAATATTTAGATTTTTCCTTGGAACAGAAAAGTGTAATTTGCTGCCTGACATCTTAGCATCATGGACCTTCCATTCTAGAGAGCCGTTTCCAAGTCCTGCAGCATCTTACCTTACGTCAGTTGAAAAATGAATTCCGACATCCTATTTTCCACATTGGAAATGGTATGACAGGAGAGAAAATTAGCCATGAGAACATAGAGCGGGGGGGTAAGTGGGGGACGATGAGGGTTCTTCTAGAGCAGGAATGTAGGGCTAAGGCCTTAGATCACCTGTCTGTGACCTCGAGTCCAGCATTCTCTCGGCTAAGCCCTCTATGTTGTATGGATTTCAGTTCTGTTTCACTTTGTCCTTCTCCGTCCCCTCTTCCCCCACCAAGGATCTCATGCAGCCCAGGCTGACCTCAGCATCATTATGGAGCTTCTGATCATCTTGTCTACCCATCTTCCAAGTGCTGGGCTGACTAACTTCCCTCATGCTGGGCAAACTCTTTACCAGCTAAGTGACATCAGCTCTGACTGTTAGGGACCTGTAGCACAGCAGCAATATGAGACCACCCCAATTTTCTAAGGTCTCCAAAGAAGATTGTGAGCTAGATGATAAGACTTGAAATACTCCGTTGTGAGGTCAGAGGTCAACACAGTCACTGTCATGTAGCATTACCATACCCAGATGACTGTACATTTCCAGGGTTAGTTTTCCTCCAATGCATAGCTGGTTGGATATGGCTAGCTGGAGAGCTGGGGAATTCAGTCCAGCGTTGTCTGTGTTAATTCACTTTTCATGATGAATACAACTTGGAACAGATTCCTGTGGACAGTGAAGGTGACCAGGAAGAGGTTAACTCTGTTTCCCAGGGAGAGATGTCAGGGCATAGCAGTTCTTGGGAGATGAGCATGGAAAGGTCTAACTCAGCTGCACTCTGCTTCCATGCCCTATTTTGAAATATGTTAAATTATGCATCTAGAGAGATGCTCGTCTGAGGACTGCTAGTCTGAGGGTAATATAGTGGGAAACAGAGGGAGAGCCTACCCTTTGACTGATACACATTCATTATAAATAAAGCCCAGAAACTTTCTCCAAAAGATTCCCAAACTACTGAAAACCCAACTTTTTACATCCTCAACCTGGAAGGATGAGAACACAGATGCTGTCCAACCGAGACAGCAAATGCCCAAGAGACTGACCTCTACAATGATGCTACAGAAAGCAAGCCTTATTGGCTCCAGAACCATAATGGTGGATTTCAAGTTAGTAATACAATTTCTGGTGTAAGAATTTTCAGCATTTGCAGAATATCCTTTGTGACATTAGAAGCAGAAAATCACTCTACCTGCTGAATCACTAATGGCCCTCAGTTCCCAAACTCCAAATGCAAATGTCATGCCTGTATTCCAATTGTGAAGCTAATTAGAAGCTGTAGGGCTCTGGTGTTCAGGATCTGAAGGTTCAGAGAACTAAATTCCATCTACAGAAGCTGGTTCAATATCGCCATTCAGAAAAAAAAGAGAGACTGCTATAAACACCAAACAAAATGCCATTTCCAGGCAATGTAAACTAGATAACACACATAACTAAAAACTATATTTAGAGAATGACTTTGCAGTCATTTAAGCAGAAAATATGTCTATTACATTTGTTTATTGTGGAGGGGAGTGTGCATGCTCTGTGACACATCTGTGAGGTCAGAGGTCACCTTGTAAGCATCTGTTCTCTCTACCTGTGTGTCCAGGGATCATCAAGCTTAGTGGCATGTGCCTTGACTCACTGAACCATCTCCTGGTCCCAAAACATATTTATTCAATAATTAGTTTTAAAAGATGTATCTAGGATCTGGAGAGAAGGCTCAGTCATGAAAAACATTGAGTGATCTTCCAGAAGACCCTGGTTCCTGGCACCTACCTGGTGGCTTACAACCTTCTATTGCACCAGTCTAAGGTGATCCAACGCCCTCTTCTGGCCTCCCAGGGCACTGCATGTACATGGTGCACACACATATATATGCATGTAAAACACCCATACATATGCGTAAAAATAATTTTAAAGATTAAAAAGCATGGTTCTAGACCTTTGATATATGCATACATATAATATTACACCTATTTTCTTCTCTGGTTTGGCACATAGAGAAATGTCACCATTTCAATCTCTTGCATTTTTAGCCAATGATGAAGTATTAAATTACTATCAACATTTCTGATACTGATGTGTATAAAAATAAATTATTACAAATATAAATCTTATGTTTCTGTAATGAAGACTGGTTCTCTACTATTCTATTTTTGTTATTGTGGGCATATATACAATTTAAAACAGCTAGTGATGGCCTGCAAGGACAACTTAATTATAACAGAATATAAAAGAGGAAAACTACACTGTCTCATGTCCACGAATAGTCCTGATATTAATGCCTTGAATGGCTGGCTACGGAATAAGTAATTACTTTTGATCAACTATTTTTTTTTTAATTTTGAAAAAGACTATCAATAAGACAAAGTCACACAGCAAATAAAATAGTTATTCCAGTTTTCCAGAACAACTGCTGAAACATAGAGCATATTACATATAGAAAACACAAATGAGACAGGGTGTGTGAATATAGAGTATTTAAATACTTCCATCCATATCTTACAGGGAGTAGCAGACTTGAGAGACGTTCTACTAAATTATGCACTGGTTAACCGTTGATTGGAAGGGGCATTTGCATGTGTGCACACACAGCCATGTATGAAGATGTCTGGTGTGCATCAGACACTGAGGTGGTTGACTCAATACCAAGAGCTTCGTTTTCTTTTCTCCCTCTATTTGACAAACACCCACTTTATCAGACTTGCCTTTTTCAAGGTAAATGGGACGACAACACAGAAAACTTGGCAACTGATGCTGTTACTGTTGGGGTAAAAGCAATGATTTCTGCAAAGCAACTTTGTGACATACTGTGAAATTGATAAAAATATGGAACATTTGACCAGTACGTCTCCTACTGCAAAATTAATTGTACCACGGGGATTATTATATGCCTGCAACTTAAAGTAACATTTAGAGAAATTCCAATTAGCAAGTACATTCCTGGAAATAATTCACAAATTTTAATCAGAATTTTTCATATGTGCATAGTTGCTCCCCCTGCTTGCTGATTTACAGACATTTATCCAGAGCAAAAATAGCATACATGCATCAAGATGCTACATACAAGGATGCTTACAGTAGAAAAACATAAATAATAAATTATATTTCTATAATATTTTCAAAGTAGGCTTATATTAATTTTTAAAAATCATCCTCTCTTGGCTGATTGAAAAAAATTATTTTTGCTGACATTGAGTAGTTATAATCCATTATAAAATTTTGTGAATATTAAGAGTTGAAGAATATTTTTATTTCATTGGAATGTTCCATAATGTATTTTGATTTAAAAACAGTTTATGGTACCTTCCGCCATTGCTTCTCTTTTTAAATGGGTATACAATTAACAAGTATAGGTGCTAAACCCAAACATAAAATGGTTGGCTACATCCTAACCTTGCTTCATTGGAGGAAGCACCTGTGCAGTATTGCAAATGTGGCTGAGAACCCAAAGTTGGGGGCCTCACGGGTCCTTGGGGGGGGGGAACCTACTGCTATTTGTCTACTAAATGGATAGCTATATCCATTTATACTATTTACGTCAAACTGCCATCTGTCTTTATCTCTCTATACTCATCAATTAGTGCAGCTCTCAGACCTCATCAGAGAAGTATCTCTGTGCAGTGAACAGTGGTTAACACACAAACTCAAAACTAACACACAGTATAGAGAACAGTGCCTGTGGGGTGCTCAGTCACAGACGGAAGATCTATATCACACTCAGAGACCATCATGGAAGAGAGGCTGAAAAATGGAAGAGAGGCTGAAAAGATGTAAGAACCAGAGGTCAGCAGTCAGGAAGAAAAAACCTTATCATCTGGAAATGGCAGGACCCCTGCAGTCATGAATTCACACGATTATCTGCACACAATCAAGCCAGTAAACAAGGCAACAAAGTTAGAGAGCCTCATGAGCTCCCGCCCCTAACTGAGATGCTATGGACACCTGATGGCTTCTGGGGAAGGAAGAGTCAGTTTTCTTGGAGAGTATGACCACACACACTACAGTAGGTGGCCCGATGTCCAGAAGTGAATGGATATCACAAATTAGAGTTGATACATTTTTAAATTTAAGAAATAAAGAGAACACAAATTGAGGTGATTGGATAGATGGTGGGGTGGATCTTGGAGGATTAAGAGCTGTAGTTGGGGTTGAATATGTTCAAAATATATTGTATGAAATTCTGAAAGTTAATGAAAATATTTCTATTAAAAATTCACAAAAAAATGAGTATAGGTACCAAAATCCTCCATTACAGGAACCTCACTTCTTTTCCTAGATACCAACTTAGCTCTCATGGCTGGCTCTCTTGATAGGTGATAAAGACATTTATATTTTTAATTACATGCATGATAAAAAGAAGCATGTAACACTTTAAACGGAGATCTCAGCATCTAAATCAGGGGTTCCCAACCTTCCTGATGCTGCAACCCTTTAATACAGTTCCTCATGTTGTGGTGACCACAACCATAAAATTATTTTCGTTTCTATTTCATAGCTGCAATGTTGCTACTGTTATGAATTGTAGTGTAAACATCTGTGTTTTCCTATGGTCTTAGGTGACACCTGTAAAATGTTCATTTGACCCCAAAGGGGTTGCAACCCACAGGCTGAGAACACTTGAATTCTAAACTAATTAGCTGTGGGAGACTTGCCTGAGAAGAAAGGGAATTTAGAGTGTGTGCAGCATTTAACGCAGCAGATCCACATAAACCTGTGTCTTTGCTAAACACAGTTCATTATCCCTGAAGGTTACAACACAGGGTGGCCTCTTCCCTTCCAGGAACATTGCAGCCGCAGTGAGGTACAGATATAGGAAAGAAGATTAACACCTTCAGTAGATGCTGTATTGATAATACACTGATACTAAACTGTCTTCCAAAAGCAAAATGCAGCCTAGAAAACTGATAAAAGTATTTATTTATCACAAGTTCCCGAATTCTTGTGTATATAACATGCATCATACACTATATGTATACCTATACTTACAGTAATGACACAAATTGTGACTTTCATGGAAAGGAGCAGCTGTGACTTACTGGGAATGCCCTCTCCAGGGCACATGACTATATTCCACTTGGGTAGGGCTGGCAGCCATACTGGCACTGTTCTCTGGTGAAAACTCATTATAGCACCGTGAGAAAGCAAAGCTATGGATTTAAGACATTTGAGAAGTTTATTTACGTCTTCCTTCAGTTCAGACAAACACCGTGGCGAAATGTTTAAACAGACTCTGTGCCAGCACTGTGTTATTGTTTATTCAAATGAGAATGAGTCGCTCTGGGACCTTAAGAGGTTCCTAATGACACCTCCCTCACAGATGGCCACTCCTCTCTCCACCCGTGTGGTCGACCACAAAGCACCATGTGGCATCTGGAGCTAAGTCAGACTCATGCCCTGACCCCCAGTCCTGTCTTATGCATGTAGCCATCACGGCTGTGTCGAATCTCTCCCATGTCACCTGTGTCTCTGACATAGGGTCAGACTTTGGGTTCTTGGGCCAGCCGCTTAGTAACAGTCACACCTAAGAAGCCACTGCCTTGGTGGCTATCTAGAACTCCAGGACTCTAACTCCATGGACTCAGGTGCTGTAGGTGCTACTGTATTCCATGTGTGCCTCCAGCATGGCATGTTGCCATGGTTTTGTTTTGTCCCTGGAAGTCAGCCCGTGTTTGACAGAGCTAGCAATGCTAAGGATACTTTTTACAAGCCTGTGATACATTTGCCCTAGGAAGACATATTTCTATTGGCTACAATAATAAACACTGTGCTGGAAGTCCACTGGTTCATGATATTACATACTTTTTGTTTAAGGGCATTTAACACAACTCAACATTCCCACAAACTTATCACTGCCTTTTTAATCTCATATACATTATTCTATTCACTTAAATGTAAGCTGTCATTTTCCAAACTTTCTGGCTTGAGATTTCTTTGTTCCTTTATATCAGTATTGGTGGCTTCAAAGAGCATTTGTGTTTAGAGTTATTGCTACAGTTATTTGCCATATGGAGAACATGTAATATGCAAACATATGCTCCATTAATCTTTGATGTGACATCACCCTGTCAACTCACATAGCATATGAAGAGGCTCCTGTAACTAGGGTGGGTCTTTCCCTGGAGCCTTGACTTGGGTCTTTAAATGTCTGACTATAGCCATGTAAGAGAATGCATCAGTTGTGTTTTGAGCTGGATTGTTTGTTACCACAGCAAACCAATGCATTTTCTAACACTTCTCCTGCCCTTCCGTTGTCTCTAGACTCCATCTTCATGGAAGTGATCAACATCCTACGTCACTTTGCCCTCCCAGTGTTCCTGTGGTCCCCGAAAACGAGCCTAGACCTTGCCCTGGCTAGTTACTGTCTGTGTTACTGCTCGAGAGACTGTGGCCAGCCTTTCCACAGCTCTTTCCTGCCACACTCCAGTCACACGGATTCTCATCTCTCCAAAGCCTCCTTTCCCCTTTCTGTACTCTCTTCCCACACTCTGTCTCCTTAGCTGACTGTGGCTGCCCATCTTCATTCCTCACTCCCTGAGCGATCGCTGCTCTACTAGCCACCCACTTGAACTCAGTCCCTACTCTTGCCACCTTCATATGTTTTAAAGAAATCACAGGGCTATACTTCACCTCTAGACTTAATTCTTGCTTATTGCTTTCTGTTACTGATTCCTGGCAGTTGCCACCCCAAGCAAGGGCAAGGAGAGCAAGTCTTCCTTTGGCTCTGCTCAGCATTACAGTCACAGGATCCAGAACAATGTGGGTTTCAGAACAGATATTCAATAAAGATATTTAGAAACAAATATGGGCAGCAGGTATTCTGCTAACTCTCCAAGAGGGGAGGCTCTCCTGGAAGCCTGAAACAATAGAAAACCCCTAACATACTCCTCCAGGCAGCCATCTCCCTGTTTACTAATTTAGATTGTGTGTTCAACCTACATGCAGCCAAGTCAAGAAGACCCATGCCTTCTATGTTTCCAGCCATCCCTCCTTTGTCTCTTAGAAAGGACAGAGATGTTGGCCTCCCATGTCTTCAGGGCATACCACGGCATTGTACATTTCATAAACACACAAAGACCCCTCCCACTGCAGGTTTGCACACCAGGATGATGGACGCAACCTCTCATCTTGCTGTACACCACAGCAGAATATTTTATTTTCCAATTTCGTTCTCTTTAAATGCTTCCCTGTGAGAGTAAGTGGAGGTTTTCTGATGAGAGCTCAATGGTGAGTTCATAAGATCACACTGGTCTGAGTGCTTTATCCTATCCTATCCCATGACTGGAGTAAAACTCTGATAACTCCACTACTAACTGCTGATAGGACATGCCGCATTGTTCTCTCAGATCAGACAATGTAAACATCTTGGGAATCAGTCAAATATGCTCGCTCCATTTCCTACCTGCCTCCCTAGGTCTTCACTTATAGTTCAAAGTGGTTCAGATAAACTTTCACCATTTCAGAAAATACAGTCCCAATAAAACTGTCCTGCCACCCACTCCACAGGAAATACCTTCTTCATTCCCAGGCAGAGCATTTTGAAAACTGGAAGTGTATCAGTGACAATTATCAAGGAATGGCTTCTAAAATGCTTTCCTTCCTGCACAGCTTAGCAATCCTTCTTTCAAAAGGACATTAACCAAAAGCGATGCTCTGGAAATGTCACTTGGAGTAAGCAATTGAATTAATTTATTTGTTTTATGATATTTTACAGTTAGTCATGTTGGAGACATTCACTTTTTTTGTCTGCTCATTTAGATAATGCTCTAACTGCCATAAATCTCAGGGAGGCCGAATACAATATCTTCTAAATATACCCTGCCAAATAGTAGCTGGCCCAACTACTCATTGCGTGTTTGATCCAGGCACTTGGCTTCCACTCCAAAGGTGACATTTTTGCCAGGTAGAACTAGCATTGTACAATTAATCTGTGGTGAGCAATAGAAGAAGCCTACTATGAATGAGAAAGAAGATGGCAGCAGGTGGAGGGCTCCTCCATAGGGCATTGGTAAGGTCGTAAATGAAACGGCCTGTGTCTAACCAATTTCTTTTGGGGAGGTGGCTTACAATCTATTTATTTATTTATTTATTTATTTATTTATTTATTTATTT
>CABHPH010160441.1:28995-48713 GCA_902168325.1 Peromyscus nudipes | reverse complement strand
TTGAAGGGGTCTCAATGGAAAGAAGAAACTCAGTAAGGAGAAGTAATGGGGCTGAATCTGATGAAGATATATTTTACACAAGTACGGAAATTTTAAAAGACACATTTTGTACATGAATGAAACTGTCAAAAATAACTAATAATAAAAGCCCCTAGATCATGACATTGAAACAGAAAGTACATAAAGACAGACAAAACATCAACCTCATTCCTGCTGTGTTAGTTTCTCATCACCCTAAAGATATCTATGAAACTATTTAATAATAGAAAAGATCTGTTTGGAGTGTTGGTTTCAGAGATTTTGGTCTGTGGCCAGTTGGTTCATTTACCTTGGTCCCAAGGAGATGCCAAATATCATGACAGCGTGGATGTGCCAAAGAAAGATATCCATCCCATGGTGGCCAGGAAATGCAGAGAGTCAGGAAGAGTCAGGACAAGACAGACTTTCCCAAAGCATATCCCCAGGGACAGACTTCCTCTAAGGACACCTGATCTCCTAAACTTTCTGCCATCTCTGACAATATCACCACCATCTGGAGAGGAAGACTAAGCCTGTGTAGGAAACATTCAAATGCAAACACAGTATCTGTTAATAAGGTACTCTGTGTACAGTAACAGAGGATAAGTGGATGGTGAGTGAATAGATGAAAGAGAGATGATACAGAGACAGAGGTATAAATAGGCATCACCATGTGTTAGAATTGTTGCTGTTCTGTTGAATTTTAGGATTATTTTGAGTTAAAAATAATGTTGATTCAAGTCAAACAATACCTATATTTTGAATTTTCTTTATTAAACTTGTCTTCATATTTGAAGGACAACTTTGCATATCAAAATAGCAGGTGGATTCTACCTTGGTTTCTCTGAATTTCTCTAGAAAGAAATACAAGGGTGACACCTGCAACCTTCTTAGTCTTGTCTTATCTGGCTAGAGCAGAGCTGAGAAGCCTGGCACTCTGACATAAGTTATAGGAAGCCTAAGCCATCCTGAGGAGGTGTGGCCTCACCTAATAGCAAACTAAACTTATCAGCTTGTCCTGATGAGTAATCTTTTTTCCTCAATCCTTCCAAGAGGCAACAGTGAATTCATGACTGAAAGAGTTATCTCTTTTCTTCAGGTGGTGACATTTCAAGTGTTCAGAACAGTTGGTGTTAGAAAAAACAGATCCTAGAAATAGGTATTTGATTTATCTCTTTTCAAACCATCGAGCTCATTTTCTTGAGCATAATCAAGTGAGGAAGGTCCAGTATTTCATGGCTGAACCTGATGTTTGATGCAGTTTTATACACCAAACTAGGAGAACCCTAGTCAGTGTGTGTGTGTGTGTGTGTGTGTGTGTGTGTGTGTGTGTGTTTGAAGTCTGCTCAGTAAGAAAAAACATCCAGTTGTCAATCATGTTAGTCCTTTTGTTTTACCACTTAGTGTATGCAGTTAGACATCCTAAAAGATGGACTGTTTGATAGTCTTCCTTCTGAATCCAACATATGTACAGCATAGTCAGGCTTAATCGAAGTTACATAGTGTTGAGATTTTTAACAATGAAAAACTGTTAAGCACATGAATCCTAATCAGTATTTTCTAATGTGAGCACATATATAGAAAATGTGATTACAAGGATGTTAGACCCCCTCTTTTTATTTTTTATTTATTTATTTTTTTACTTTTGCTGTCACAGCACACAGCTGGAAATTGCTCATTATTAGCTTGCAAATCCTACAAGAAAATATGGAATTATTTTTAGTACTCAGCAAACTTAAAGGGCAATTATGGGTACGCACATCACTTCCGGAATGTTTGAATCCCACATCTTTATTCCCAGTTGAAAGCATGATCCTTTATCAATTTTGCATACCAAGTATTGATTTCCTGGAATTGAGAATGCTTTTTCAATAATACTATAGGTGAAAATAATCATTTATTAATTCAAATTGTTGAGGAGGATCTTTGAAAACAAGTTTTTAAAGTTCTATGTAATAATAATGATGGTGATGTTGTTGATCATGATGACAATGATTATGATGATAGAATCACCTTATTTTGCTATAAATGAATCCATAAAATACCTGCATGTGAAGTTGCACATCTTGTCTCCCTCCTGTGACAATTTAAAACAGTGTACCTGGTTCCTTGAAAAGCCAGCTGCCCGCCCTCCCTTGTTCTCTGGATCCTGTTAGTACTTAAGACCTCCCTCATTGGCACACCCATTGCCTTGGGCTTCTGAGATTCTACCTGCATTAGTTTGCACATGTTTTCATAGCTCAGATCTTGAAAAGATAAATACTTAACAGCTTCATTTGCTGCACAGAGTCTCAGATTTGTTGGTCATCTCTGCTTTCTCCTTCACCCTATCTTCCTCTGCCAACCCACTGGACTATCTAACCCATTAGTCTTTTCTACAAATGTCACTTTCCCCCATTTGACCCAAAGCAACTGAATCCTAAACATGCATTCTTTTAAAAATATTCTCTTTTATTTGTTTTTAAATTTGTGGTAGCCAGAAGAGAATGTCAGATCTCTTGGAGATGGAGTTATAGGCAATTGTGAGTTGCCTTCGTGGGTACAGAAAACAAAACCAGGGTCCTCTGTAAGAGTAGTATACTCGGAACCACTGAGCCATTTCTCCAGTCACTAAATTACCTATAATCTATCTGTCTGTCTATCTATTTATCATCTATCTATCTATATACCTGTCTATCATCTATCTATCTACCTGTCATCTATCATCAATCATCTACCTATTCACTACACAGACATCTTGTTATTATCACTAAAGCTTCCTTCTGCTAGACTAATCGTTGATTGGTTATTTGGGCTTTTCTCATTGACCTCTTTGTTGCAATACTTTTTTCCCTTAATCTTCTGTGACAACACACACTTCCATTTTCTTAATAAGCATTTATCTAAAAGAATTATATAGTGGTATTTTATTTGTACTGAAATGTGATTTTATTGTATGTTAATAAATAAAGTTGCCTAGGGGTCAGAGCTATTGCAAGTGATAGCGAAAGCCGGTTGTGGTGGTGCACGCCGGTAGGATTTGCTGAAGGAGGCGCACTCCTTTAATCCCAGCACTTGGTAGGCAGAGCTAGGTAGATCTCTGTGTGTTCAAGGATACAGCTGCATTGGAGACACACGCTCCATTGTGTGTCTGGAGGTCTGTACAGACAAGCAGTGATGAGGCAGTCATGTGGTTGGGTTTACAACCAATGAGAAGGCAGATCAGGAAGGCTATATAAAGACAAACAGACAGGAAGTAGCTCCCTTTTAGAGAGGTCTCTTGGCTGAAGAGGCTAGCTGAAGCAGGCGGGTAAGGCTCTTAGCTCTGACCTCTTGGGCTTTTATCTTTACATTGGTTCTGTGTTTCTTATTTAATAAGACGGTTGGTTACATCTACAGAATTAACATGTAATTGAAGCAAATGTGTAAAATTATTTATTCTCAGGGCTGGAGGGATGGCTCCATAGGTTAAGAGCTCTTGTTGCTCTTTCAAAGAACCAGATTCAGTTCCCAGTACTCAAGCAGCTAAGAACCACCTATAACTTCAGATTCAGGGGACCTAACACCCTCTTCTGTGTCCCATGGGCACATACATACACAACTTAAAATAAATCTTTAAAACACAGAAGTACATATTCTCATATAAAGAATATGCTAATCAGGTAACTAGAAGTTGTGAACTGAGATCTCTCAGGGGTCACAAGGGTAGCATCTGTAGCAGACAGCCAACACACTGAAGGAGATGTCAGAAGGAGACTAAGGAGACTTTTAAAGGTGCCTTGAACCAAACCCTTAAGCTCTAAGGAGTGACTTGGATTAGATACCTGTTTGGAAGTTGAGAGGGGCCTTTGTGGCTAGGAACAAGTCCTCTGAGATGATTGTGCCAGGAAAGATCAGGGGCAATCCTTTATGGAAGTCTGTGGCACTGAGTGTGTGAGGGTTTGGAAAGGGCCAAGGCAAACATAAAAGCCATGCTTTTCCTCATGGTCTGCCAAGCACTCTGCTAGGGATAGGCACACTTTACTCAACAAGTTAAATGTTAGGTAGTTTAGGATTTGCAGACCAGCTGATCTCTATTACAAATACTCCGCTGTGAAGCATTGACATGAAATCTGCTGAAGGCAGTAAGCACATCCATCACTAAATAGCATGGCTGTTCTAATAAACTTTATTTATGCAAACATACAATAAATCCAATTTGGCCGTGTGTCAGAGTATTTTCAGCCACACCCACCCACCCACCCCCAAAGAGAATACTTCATGCTTAGTTTTTACTGCCTCAGACCAAATCGTATCTGCTGAAGTAACTTCAATTTCCTCTTTTATCCCCTGCCTTTGCTCTATGCTTAGCTGACATCTCTCCTTATGTACATTTTCAGTAGGTCACAGTAAAATCCTTTGACCGTGTTCGGTAAACTGACCCTGTTTCTCACCTGTCCTAATTTTTACCCAGGTCAGTTTATTGCAGAGTATTTGTTGTTACTAGAAAATTTGTGTTTGTTCACTTTTATGCTGTCTAACTCCTCCAATATAAAAAGAGTGAAGGTGTTGAATTCTCACCAATTACAACCAGGTAATAATTATTCAATAAGTACATATTGGGTAAATTAACTAGACTCTGGAGTTTAAATTTCTTCATTCATCATTTTCTTTTTCCTATGCAAACTCAAATGTGTCATTTGGGGTGACATCCTACCTTGTCCCTCGCTCCATCTTGCATTTGTTACTGTCATGTAGTCAGTCAGCCAGCCGATCATGTGACCAGTTTACTAACTCAGCAAAAATTTCTGAACACATTCAACTGGACCCCAAGAAGCATTTAACAATGCCCAGCATGCATACACTTTGCCTTCCAGAATGTTGGCATTGTGCTTGACCTCACAGATTTAAAAACAATCAGTTTTGATCTGTATATGGAAAGAAGTCCTTTTCTCCTAAAGTTATATAAGCACACATAAGCTTTTATGACTTTGGCTAGGGATGTGCAATTTGTTCCACAGACTCTTTGTGGTACTCATGTAGTCTAGATTATGGGATCTTCTCATGTATCCCATCAAGCAAATTGTCATGGTATGCACCAGCCTCCTGTTTATTCAGACAGCTACCATTCTGTCTCCTGCTGTGTGAGAGGGAGTTTGGAGAAAAGGCATGTTCGGCAAAGCCTAAGAAAAATCCAAGGTTTGTAAACTGCAGTTCAAGTTCTTCACCTCCTCCCGCTGTCAGGAGGATGATTCGTTTCTGATGTGGTGGTTAGGACTAAACCATTGTAATCGAGCTCTGTCAAGGTTGAAAGGTGTTTGTGACCCTTAAGAACTCTACCCTGAAGTCCTAGTAGCTGAAATGACCTCACCTCTTACCTGACTTCCCTTGTAATCATAGAAAATTCACCCTGGAAGGCACAGTGGCTAAATGGACGAGTTGTTACGACAAGAGCGTTACTGCTTGAAAAGACAAGGGAAGAGGAAGAGGGGGAGTACACTGTCTGGTCTACCAGTTCATAGAAACCCTGCTGAAAACCTTGCTAAGCTACACATCCCTTCCAAACACAGGAGAGTGCTGTGCCATGGTTGCCCAGACTGATTGACCCAGGACTTAAGTCGTCACCCCCTTCTCTGCCTTCAGCAGAACCTTCCATTTTCACCCATATAAAACCACAGTGGCATGGTTTCTTCTTCCTGCTTGTCCCTGGAGCCCCTTACCTCAGAAGCCTTCTTAACAAAAATCTACATGAAGAAATGAAACTAACAGGGAAAGTCTTGGAGGCACATTTAAAGGGTAGACTTCATGCCAGGACTAATATCACAAGCCTCCATTTTTACCTGCCTTCAGCATCAGCACAAACAGCAGCGGAGAGGAAAAAGCATAGCAGAACTCTCAAAGATCTGCAGAGTGACTTTGCTTTGGGTCCAGGACCCTGTGCACATTCTAAGAGCAGACCAAATTCCCAGAGACTCACTCTGCATTTCCACAGAGAATTTCTACCCTTCTTGTGTGCCACTTCCTTGGACTACCACCGGCTCCAGGAGGTTGCTTGCATTCTTTAAGCCATGGACATTTATGATCACCTGCTTCCCATACACACCTGCAGGAGTGGGCGTGCACACACATTTTTTCTCACCAGTGTGGTTTTTAAATAACTTGTAGTGCTGGACTTACCTACATGAGCACATTCCACGTCTGCCGGAGGATGCTGGAAAACTCAGATAATATTGAATCCTGTATTTTATATACTATAGATTTTCTCTAGTACATACTTATGAGAAAGCTTAATACATTAACTGGACACAGCAACCATTTAACAATAATAACATAGCAAGACAGAAACAATTATAGGAATGTACTATAATAAAACCACATAAAAATATATCCCCCCTTCTCTCTCTCTCTCTCTCTCTCTCTCTCTCTCTCTCTCTCTCTCTCTCTCGTGTGTGTGTGTGTGTGTGTGTGTGTGTGTGTGTGTGTGTGTGTGTGTGTGTGTAGCATGATGGTCTCTGCTCTCCTGTTATGTTGTGATTGGATTTCATGTTATGTGATGAATCAAAGGAAGAGAATTGAACAGATGTTGTAATGCTGTCAAGTAAGGTTACTTCTTCAGGTTTAAGTGTTATACTGCAAAAATCTCCTCTATTAGCCAAGATGACTTCTACATGAGTCCTAGACAGGTAATTCATACAGGAACAGAGGTATTTTACACTCTGACTGGGAAAGAAGAGTGACAATGTGAGATATTATCACACTGCTCTGAATGGCACACAGTCTAAAACTCATGAATTATTTCTAGAAAGTTCATTTCATTTAATGTTTCAAGCCACAGCTGACTATATCTGAAAACCATAGTAAAGGAAACTATGGATAAGAGCAGACTGTTGTAATAAACTTTTAAGACCAGGAGCAATTTTCCAGAACTACTCTCTAGATTTTTAACTCGGTAGACATGTTCCTGTAACTATCCTACACTTATTTCATTGGTTTACCTGAGGATGTTTGTTGAAAAATTTGTTTCCTGAACCTCAGTGGAGACCCCCCCCCAAAAAAAAACAGAGTTTCTAGGGTTGAGGACCATGTCTGTGGGCAGTTTCACAATGTTCCGTGGTCTATTCCTTCTCAAGTTGACAGTTGAGAACCCCTGATTTATTGTGGAGATTTTTAGCATCATAGAAGTAAATAAAACTGTAGAACTTGGCTTGCCAAAGTATTACCTACCCACCACTTAAACACTTAAAGTATTTAAGATGGCATGGAATAATTTTTTTAAAAGAATAATGTATTTATGTTTGTGTGCTTTAGACAAAAGGTGGCCCCGAAACAAGACTGGAGAAAATCTAAAAAAAAAAAAAAAAAAAAAAAAAAAGGTGTTGGGATAGGTGAAGACCTGTGGTTGTTTTCAGGTCCCTGTTCATGACATGGTTCTTCACCATGTTCACTCCTGAGATACATCACAGAGGATGTTTTTACTAGGGGGATACAGTTGACTTTTTGCTGTGCATGTCTTTCTGCAAGGTGAAATCAGATTCGCTGGTAGTGTGCTAGTGTGGTTGGCTGTGCAGCTTGCTGGCTTGATATTGATGAGGATTGTTCTTACTTAAGCTGTCATGTGATTACCTTCAGAGTCTTCCATCTCCCCCTCCCTGATACTCCTGTAGCACAATGTTTTGTTTTTCCATGCAATGCCATATTTTTCCCTGTTTCTGCTAATGTGAATATAATATCTATCCTCCTCTAGCACAAATGAATGAAAGAACCATCCATGGTTTTTATTCCTAATGTTCTGGCTGGTGCCACACTTCCCAAGCTGTCACTTGTCAAGCTGGCACTTGTCAATCAAATGCATCTAATGTGCTGATATGCCAGAACAGCATGCAGCATCTAATCTCAGTGGCATAATAATGGCAGGAGACACCCAGTGTCCCCCTATCCCCTGACCTCAAGCTACCACTATCTGAATTACCATTACCTGAATACATTTTCCCCAGGGAAGGAGACATGATAGAGTCCACCATGCTCAAGAGGTCACATTGCTCAGAACATCCTTGTTCTAGTGACTTTCTGGAGATGATGTGTAAACACCTGGCCTCCTCCTTCTTCTGGTGGTGGCCAGCTTCACCTTGTCCACGTTCTGAGAACTTTCTACAAGAGTTAAACTCCAGCTACCTTATCTCTCAGCAACAGATCTTATGTCGAGTCCCTTCTTTTCCTATCTTACTTCCTATTCCTTTATCGATGTTCTTTGGCAACACCTCCCAAATTAACAGCCTCTTTCTCTCCGGATCTGTTGTAGGAAAACCTAGATCTGAAACATGCTGCTAGCCACAGCCACCCCATTGTTATGCAATGCTTGTCCGCTGTTGTTTGAGGAAAATGCAAATTTGATGGTTAACTCCTAGTTCAAAGGAAAGGAATGAATATCTTCCTGAATGAAGGATGGCAAGATGTGTGGCAGCTAAGAGATTTTATACCCATAGTCACCATGTTCGACTGTGAACTCATAGTTATAGATTGAATGGCATTTAGGCCTTTACCTACTAATAACCCAGAGTGCCCTTAATCTGTTTGTTTTAGTAATCCAATTAATCTAGATTACCATATTTTGCCATGAATCTAAACCCAGGGCTTGTCCAATGTCAGCTTGGGATACTTTGATACAGTCAGTAGGCTTAGAGGGGACTTGGGATTTGCATTTATGCCAAACTCCTGGGTGATGCCCATATTTGCGGATCCAAGGACCACACTATGGCTACTCCTGTGACCAGGATTTTCCTGTACCTTCTTGAGGAATAGAACCTGGCATTTAAGCCTGACTCAGAATTAATTGATGTGTCTTTAAAAGATGAATCTATTGATTTTCATTAGTTAATATATTTAAATGGTACAAAATCAAAATATATAAAGAAATGGATGAATTCCTTCTTAACATGATGAAAGGATTGACCTTAACCTCAAGCTCAGCATCATGCCAAATAGGAAACACTGGCACCATTTCCATGGAAGGAAAACAAGGACTGTAACAATGTCAACTCACCAGTGTTCTACAAAGATTCTCTCTGTTACTGTACATAGAGAAAGCCCCAGAGAATGCACTGGAAAACAAACCCCATCCATATAATCAGCATGGTTTTATATATACATATTTAAAATTCTGTAAATTTCAGGTATAAATAACAAAGATTATAAATACATAATTGAAAAAAATTAAAAAGTTACAAAATATAGAACAAACCAAGGACTAAATTGGTTTTTTCAAATTTTCAAAGTTTATAATTAAACATGTGGGTATCAAAGAGAATATGACAATGAAGGCTGACAAGATGGCTCAGTGGATGATGACCTCAGTGTGATCCCTGGAACCCATAAGGTAGCAGGAGAGAACAAACATACTTCCACAAGTTGTTATCTGACCTTCACATACCCTCACAAATATACATACATACATGAAAAAAATGTAATTTATAGTTTTTACAAAGTTCACCAAAACCTATGACATGTACACTTCCTTTGAAAAAACAGACTCAATTTCATAAATGTTCTTTTTCTTTATATAAATAAATTTAAGTAAATAATAAAATAGCAACATGAAGTTATAAAAGTATTTCAGTTTGTTTTTAGAGGAACTTCTGGTAATTCTAAAGAAGGGGAGAGAAAGACCACTGACCCAAATCATCATGGCCAAATTAATTAAAGCAAGCAACTAATTAAAGCAGTCTTTTTTTATTCATATACAAGGGCCGCCTCCTCTCAAGGCAGCATTTGAGAGGTCAGCATTGGATGTGAGGAAGACAAGGTTTGAATAACTCAGCAATAGGGGGTTTCCAAATGGGAGATTTGGTGGGGAAAACTTGGATCATAGAAGCAATACAAGTTTATCCTAACGACCTCCTGAAACAAATACATGGTTGCAGGATGAATATAACAACAGGTAGTCATAACAAGGTAGTCATATAATCTTTGGAAACAAAGGTAGGGTAGCAAGATAGTTATAAACAACTTTTTGAAACAAAGACATGATTGCCGTTCCTGAAATGAGCAGTACAGAACCATTTGTTGTTAAGGTTACAGGGGGAGGTTTAATCATAAACAGGCAAGAACCTAGTTTGTCTTTACAATAAGATGGTGTTTAAGCCTCAGATGAAGGGATACTGATTCTTCACTTCATGCTCACACAAAACCAGAGACAGAGGTTTTCTGCATATCCATGTGTGGGAGCCCGTTTTCAGGTTCCTTGTGGCTTTACCCAGCAGGTCCGCATAAAGAGGATCATTAGGACCACGGGCCTGAGTGCAGGTGTCTGAGATGGTCTGCACTTGGCTGTGCAGGGGGAGGGGGGGGCTGTCTTTTGCTCCACCCCTTGGCATCTCTATAAATACCCTGGGGCAGAGACCGTCAGGGCTGTTGGAATAGATTCCAGACCCTCTCGGGGCTATCCTTTATTTTCTATCTGTTTATCTCCACAATCTAAATCTTTCTATCTAATATTTCCTGATGCTCACACTCAAGAAAACTCAGGGGAACTGTGGGGTTGGTGGGTAAACGCCCCACACCCATGCCCCTATACAAGCAGGACTCCTCTGTTAACAACATCCACACCCAGGGGATATTCCTCAAAGCCAGCTGGCTTGCTGTGACTTCCCACACTCTATACTTAGCAGGAGGATTCAGTCTTGGTGTTGTATGGTCTGTGGGTTTGAACAAATGTTTTGTGACATGTTCACATTTTGCTACCTTTCAGCGTAATGCCACTTCCCTGAAAATCCTGTGTCTTTTCATTCCTTTCTCTGCTCTTTCTCTGAAGAGCCACTGGTCTTTTTGACTGGCTTTCTGATTTTGCCTTTTCCCGGATGTGATAACTGAAGCCATACTGTGTGTTGTCTATTCAGAATGACTTCTCTCACTTACCAATAAATGTGAGCATTTCTATCCTGTCTTGTGATGGTTTAATGGTACATTTCTCTTGGAGCCAACATGAATGTTCAGTACAAAGATACAATTGCCAGTGAGTGAATCCTATGAGCTTAATGAGGAAAGGCTAACATCAATGAACTCTAAAACTATTAATTATTAAATAGTAAAGCATTGATATTGAAATATCTTGGGGAACCATAATAATTGAAGTATGATGATATGAGATCATGAGTACAATAGAAAGAGTAGTACTCTCTAGAACATACAAACATCAGGTATTAAAAACTTGACACATAAATTCTTGATAAGGAGATGGAATTTGAAGCCTGTGGTTATAATGTGTTTATAGTGTTACTTTGGGTATAGCTTTAGATTCATCTACACAGGTATTTATGGAGAAGTCACTAAATGCCGGGCAGCAAGGTAGGCATTTGCATTAATGCTGGGTTATTTATTTAATCTTCCCAAAAGTCTACAAGAAAGGCACAATTTATGCCTCTAATTTAAAGCTATCGAAAACAGACCCAAAGAGATTGGATATCTTTCTTCTATTGCACAGTGATGGCTCAGCTAGAATGCAAACTCTGGCCTCTGCCATACCTGGAATAATTTTTCTAAGCCAAGCTTCCAATTTCCTTAAGCAGTGGTTTGATCGTGTGTATATTCTATCTATGACCTTTATTTCATCAGTGCCCTTCATTTCTGGAGTAGTCCTCATAAGTTTCTATTAGCAGCTTAGAACACAAACTTGATTTTGATAAAATGTTTTGTAACTGACATAATTGTGAAGTTAATTGTCTAAAAATTACTGAGGTGATGGCTAGCAGGATTTGAACCTGCCCTCCCAGACATGTTAGCCATGGGCAAGGAGATAATATGGCTGATTCTGAGAAAGTCCAAGGAAAATGGCAATACAAGCCCTGGTTCTCCTCCTATTGGAGTCCCTAGCTTACTTCAAGGAAATACAGCTGTGCTCATAGCTCCTGGATGGACTGAATTGCCAGGTGCTTTGAATACCTCCAGGCCACTTTTCTTGTTCATTGATCACCAAAGAAACAGAAACTGTACATGGTGCTTCAGTCCCTCAGCCTTCGTGGCCTTTGCTCTGTCTCTATAAGGACATCAGTGCAGACTTAGTATTCCTTACAGTGATGCTGGCTCATTTACAACCCACATAGAGCATAACTCCTGACTTAGGAATGCCCATCCTTAGAATCAAAACTACAATACACCTACTGAAAAAAATTCATGACTTGCTAGTGATTTATATCTTTTATTGTTCCTCTTTAGCCAGGATGCAGCCCTTGTTTCATTAGGTTTATTATGTCTTTAATTACCTTTGGGACCTATTTGGTGCCTAATTATCTGTATGACAGGAAATTAAACTAAGCTTCTCTTTGTCTGTGTGCACCGGTAGCCTCACCTCACCCTCCCTGCTCTCTTTCCTATTTGTTTTTCTTTTCTTTCTCAGAATGACAATGTGAGCTGCAAGTCTAAACCAACATGGACTTGATGGAGCACCTTTAAGCTGGGAGTTATGAAACATTAAGTGATCACTGACAGGTTTTAGATCTCTGTCAGTTGATTGTTAATTGTCAAGGGATTCATCATAGTGCTTTTTCCCCATCATGGGCAAGTATGAGGTTTTCAAGTCTAACTTCTCAGGTTAAATTCGGCCATTGCTACTTAGCTAGAAAGCTTTGCTCCATTTCTCCACCTCCAGATGTTTTAAAGTGTGCTTACCTGTAAAATGGGAATAATAATGATACCTCACAGAGTGGCCTAAAGTGAAAATGACAACTTAAGTAAGTATGTGAAGTGTTTCCATATCAGGTACATATTAGCTGCTCAATAAACGATCACTATGATTGTTAGAAAGTCAATACTTGCAGATATTTAATGATACTTGTTCTGTCAGGTATCCATTGTCTCTCCAGACCGAAGATAAACAGCATAAACTGGTTTATGGTTTTGCAGCCACTGAAACCTGTAGATGTAGCACAGGGCAGGGAGAGCTGTCACATACAGGCTGTCCTATGCTCTAGGCTATGGCCATGCTCATCCCCAATTCCCCAGACTGCTCAGGAGCTGTGGATGCCAACCATACGCTCATAGAAGACTCTATGTCCCTCTTGGCTCTGCTTGACCATCTTGTTGTAACTCTGTTCATGTGTCTCTCTGGGATGTTGCCCCACCCAGTAATTTATAAAAGCAAGAGAATGAAGTAAATGAAAACCCTCTAGTCTCCCAAAGTTTCATTTCTGTTTCCATTTGTAAGACTGGAAACATTATTTACAGCTTTTGTCTCCATTGTCTTCATTATTGGACATTTTAGGGGAAAAATATGCTGAGAAACTAAAAAATGATGGCAATGTGCAAAATAGAATCCAGTCTTCAGTTCATTTCTCAAAGCTTTCCCTTAATGTCACCTTTTGTCAAATGGGCTTGCATTTTTACCAGTAAGAAGTGAGTATTAAATGGGGGCACTTCAATCTCTGTGGTTCAGAAGGAGCCCTCATGCCCCCCAGAACTAAATCTACCCATCTGAGTGACAGATCTGTAAAGAGGTAGTCTGGCAGCAGCAAGGGAGACACAATCACACGTAAACCAAGCCAGGCCGTGATGATAATTGCAGTGTGGCAGTCCCCGGTATCCTAGGAGTAATTACTCTGACATTCTTTATCACTGTGTGCTAGATGTGATATGAAGCAATTATCTAGTTGCTTTTTTGGAATATTGATGCTGGAGCTGTCTGCACGTCACTCTCATCCCATGCTGTGACCCTGCAGGACTTAATTTTGACACCTTGAGTTTCTCATGCAGATTGATAAGGAGCTCTGGTTTAATCTGTCCTTTCTTAGGATGAGACTTTCATGTTTACCCCTGTGTTACCAGGGAGAAGTACTGATAACATGAGATGCTGCCATTTTCTTTTTCCGATTGCAAAATTTGATTTGTTTATTGAATTCTCTAGTGCCAAGTCCCTTACTGCAAATATTGGTACAGTGTCATTTACAGCTAATTGTAAACTCCCCTCATAGTGGAGGCGGCCATTATTGTTTTTCCCTATAATTACTGACAATAGTCCCTGTGTTCATGAAGCACTTCTCATAGTTTCATTTTAATAGTACCCAAGGAATATGGAATAAGATTTATTAAGACCACATGCTTCATATCCATGCTTACTTCACTGGAGTAATGCCTGCAAGCGTGAAAATTTCCCCCCAAATTTTAGTCGATTTTTTTAACTTGAAATTGGCATTGTGTCATATTTTGCTTTCATCTAAATAAAAGCAAAAAAACAAAACAAAACAAAACAGAAGGACCTGTGGACCTGTTTTTCAGGTCTTTTATTTCCAATGTGAACGTGTGTGTGTTTGTGTGTGTGTGTGTGTGTGTGTGTGTGTGTGTGTGTGTGTGTGTGTGATATCAGACTTTTGGCTAGAACATAGATCAGCAAGCCCATGTTTTAAATATGTCATATCAATTTATTTCCAAGGCACACAATGGGAAGCATCTGACACCTTTCAAAAGGGCCAGAGGAAGTTGCTTCCTGATGCAATGTATGGCTGGCCCTTCTTTGTCACCTCATATGAGGTACAGGATGATGTAGCCCATAGAAGCAGCAATGGAAAGCCATGCCATAGCTGTGGCATTGTCATGATACAATGCACACATTTATCCATGGGCTCCTCTGTGGTCTGCGCTTCTATCCAAGTGAGGAAAATCTTAGTGTCAAGGGCTTGTGTGTTTGCACATGGGCTGCTCAGATCCCTACTTGAAGTGAAACAGAACCAGCCACCCCCCATTCTCACTTCCTCCATGGCAAGGTCTCCTCCTTCTTTCTAAAATGATTGTGGAGAAAGTATGCAAATGCCTGCTTCCATTTGTCACCTTGTCTGGAACTTTTTACTTTCTTTTTTTGTTTTGTTTTTTGTTTGTTGGTTTGTTTGTTTATTTGGGGTTTTTTTATTTGATTGTTTGGTTTTTTTTTTGAGACAGGGTTGCTCTGTATAGCTCTGGCTATCCCAGACTTTGCAATGTAGAGCAGGCTAGCCTCAAACTCAATGATCCACCTACATCTACTTCAAGGGTGCTGGAAGCAAAGGTGGACACCACTATGCCCAGAACATATCAGGATTTTAAAACACTTTCTTTCTCTTCCATTTTTGCTCATCATACTCTCCTTTTCCACTTGTGTTTAGTAGATGCCCTTGCAAACCATGGACACATCATAACAATTTCTAATGATCAGAGTAAACAGCAAACACACTTCTCATACAGTACACAGACTTCCGCTCTTTGGGGAAAACATATTATATACAATCTATTTTTGGAGAGATGATCAGATAGAGCTGTTAAATATTCAAAATTATTACACTTGATTATTCCTGAATGAAATGTGCCCAGTCACAAAAAGATATCTACTATGTGATACTACTCAAATGAAGTGTCTAAAGGAATCAAACTCATAGGAACTTAAACTTTGGAAGGGAGAGTAGAAAGAAGGAAGATATTAAAGTTATTTTAAAGTAAATATGGAAGTCTTTGATTTGAAAGATGAAATGTTTGGGAAACCCATTTTGTAACACAAACAGATTTAACACCAAACCATATACTAACAATGGTGAAGATAATAAATTTAATTATGATTGGGTATTTGTCGTACTTAAAAATAATGAATCTTGCCATTAGTTGTGGAAATAAATTTAAGAAACCCTTTCTAAAAACAATTTATAGTGCTGGAATAAACTTCTAGCAATTTAAAAAAAAAAAATGAATCAGGACCAAGGCCTCTACCAAGAGCCTCCCAATGAATCTCTACCCAAGTAGCAATCTTCACAGGTTTCCAAGTTCCTGGAGAATGACAGGTGCTGTGGGATGGTCTATATGTCAAACATGTTGCTTATTGGTCAATAAATAAAACACTGATTGGCCAGTGGTCAGGCAGGAAGAAGTATAGGCGGGACAAGGAGGAGAGAATTCTGGGAAGTGGAAGGCTGAGGAGACACTGCCAGTCGCCACCATGACAAACAGCTTGTGAAGATGCCTGTAAGCCACAAGCCATGTGGCAAGGTATAGATTTATAGAAATGGATTAATTTAAGATATAAGAACAGTTAGCAAGAAGCCTGCCATGGCCATACAGTTTGTAAGCAATATAAGTCTCTGTGTTTACTTGGTTGGGTCTGAGTGGCTGTGGGACTGGTGGGTGACAGAGATTTGTCCTGACTGTGGGCCTGGCAGGAAAACTCTAGCTACAGACAGGTACCATTTTCATTTGGAAGTTTACAGACTCAGGCTGCCATGTTCCAATACATCAGAGGCTACACCTTAACCATGTGTACCCCTGCTCCCCACTCATCCCACATCCTCAGAATTCACACTCCTTCCTGGAAGTGCAGAACCTGCTTCCCTAGCATCTAGAGCTCAGGGACAGCCTGGCTGCATGCCCATTCTATGGAGTATTCATCAATCACTGGACATGAAACATCCTCCCTCTGAGAACTATGAGAATGGACTCCCACACCACTTCCCTGTCTAGTGGGCCAGAATTCTCATCAAAGTGCCCACAATACTATCTCTCTGACTATAGTGTTTGGGTCTGAACTCACATCAGAGGCCCTAAACTCTCCTCATAGCTACCAGCATGCTGCTGTCTATCTGTGGAATTAATAACTCTTCCAGTACATCACTTACCCAAAAAGTCACTCTGTCTCAGTGTTTGCCTTGTACTCCAAATCTAAAACCTTCAATTATGGATACAATATATATGATTTTGATCCCTAAATCATAAATAGAGAATAACACAGAAAGAAATATACTAAAATGTGAAGTGATAATCTGTGGACAGTGAGATTTTCTGTGATGTGTGTGCAAGTGCTCTATAAACTGTAACTTGGCACTCTAGTAGAGGCAGGTGCCATAAGTAACTCAAACTGGAAGATTCAAACTACACTGGCCTAATGTTCTACCTTAACAATAAAACATGCTGTTTAGATTAGAGATCTTTTTCCTGAGCTATCCACATGTAGTATATTGTTCAGCCCTCTCAACAAACCAATGGATGGGCAGTATTTTAGTATTCTAGTTCCATGATGGGGAAAAAAATGAAACGGTTCATTTGCAGAAGCTGAAAATCCATGATACAGATATTACACATATTCAGAGCCTCTTAAGTTAAATCCCAATAATTTTTTCTTTTACCAATTCCAAAGAAATCTGAATGAAAGAAAATGGGAATTATTAGTCTTAATTATCTAGATATGTGCATCATCATTTTGACTTGGAGTCAGAGCCACTTTGCAGAGAATAAGCTATTGATGCCCCACCTTCTCAGGGAGTGAGCAAAAACCTCCATAGAGAGTATCTTCTCCCTATGGAGCCTGTGGTGACCTATTCTGTAGCATCTAAGGTGGTCAGGAAACAGCTAGGTAACAACTACATGATGAGTAGACCATTCCAGACCTTAGCTGGTTAAAGTCATGCACTTGGCAGCCTCCCTGGGAATTTAACTCAGAGATCCATGATCATTCCTTAGGCCCATGTTGACTCATTCATTAAATATGCTAGACTTGGTCAATATTTTCCACAGCAAGTCATTTATAACACATATTATTTGAGAAGTCTAGAATCCTCTAAGTGCTAATTTAAATTATAAGTGCTCTTGAAAGCCATGACAGGAAATGACTCTCAATGCCTTTTATGTTCGTGCAGTGGTTTGCAATACACTTTCAGAAAAGGACTATTGAGTGACTTGGTTAATTATATGTATATTCCACATCCAGAGGAACCCATGTATTGCATAGGAAAAATATGAGGCTAAAGCATTCCTGTTTATTAAAAATGCAACAAATACACTTTGTGAGTATTTGCGTGGCCAAATACTCCAAAGTTCCTTGAGAATCCCAATATCAGCTTGAAATCCACAGGCTCATTACAGACTTAATGTGTATTTTCTTAGCAGCAGTGCAGATTTTACCAGAGTAATAGGATGCTAGATGTGGTTCGCTGTATGTATGTGCAAAAACAATACATGCACAACTCATTGGGGGTCACTATAAAAAGCTTTCAACTAGTAAAAGAATGACCCCTTAAAGAACTCTTAAAACCCATATCCTGTTAGCTCTGAAATAGTCGAGAAAAAGTTTGTCTGTTTTTTTGTTTGTTTGGGAGTTCTTTTGTTTTACCTTAAGGATAAACTTTTGAAGATAACTGCTGACATGTGACAAATCTCATCCTGCTTTAATGCAGAAAGGAGGATTTGACTCTCACCTAGAGTCTAAGGAAAGAAGGTTCAACAGGATAAGTCTAAGAACTCCATAAACATTTTTTACAATTAGGCAATAGATTTCTCATATTTGAATAATGTAGAGTTTAGAAATAGTTTTTCATCTTATACTCTAGAGCAGAAGGTAGGTCATTGTCATTAGGATTGGGTTTATTAGCATCAAAGGATATATGAGTGGTATGTTAAGACTAGACTCCTGGAGAGGATCTGGTGTGGGATTATTTTTAGTCCAGTGTGGTCACCAGAGGTGTAAACACACTGTAGCAGAGAGAATCGAATAATAGAGCCTGATTCCTAGGTCAGATGAGGGCAAAGGTGATGTCACAGAGAAGATCAAACATCTGTAAATGGCTCCCTCCCATAAGGTGCTGGATGGTAGTAGTATAAGTTTGGGAATATTAAAGAATCCACAAAAATGCTTCATAAAAATTAAAAGTGTTAAAGATTAGCAGTCCTGGGATAGAACCTTTTGTCTCTGGCTCCTGCATTCTGTTCAGCCCATAAGGCCTCAATCAAATGTCAACAAGACAAGAGGTCAAGGATAAGAAAGAAAGATGTGTACACTCATTCCCTGTCTTAATTAGGTTTCTGTTCCTATGAAAAGACACCATGACCACAACAGCTCTTACAAGGGAAAACACTGAATTGAGGTGGCAGTTTACAGTTTCTGGGGTTTAGTCCATTGTCATCATGACAGGGAGCAGTCAGACATGGTGCTGGAGTAGGAGCTGCTACATGTTGATATGCAAGCAACAGAAAGTAGACTGAGTGTCACACTGAGCAAAGCTTGAGCAACAGAGACCTCAAAGCCCGCCCCTACAGTGATCCACTTCCTCCAACAAGGCCATACCTATTTCAACAAGCCCATACCTCCTAATATTGCCACTCCTTTGGGGGGTTGTTTTCTTTCAAACCAGTATACTCCCCCAGTTTCTACCCAGTGTGAAGTAGAAAACTTGTGACTTCAAAGCACATTCGATGTCTAAAAAGTTGTATAGTAAACAGCATTCTAAATGCAATAAAACAATACTGTACCGAAGACTTTAAGTTTCTTTCATATAGTTTATTCCCTAAGCATGTCAATTGAAGCCACAGATGTCTCTTAATTTCTTTAGGTATGGGGGGGGATGTCATTTTCTAGTATTTTCTAGAGGATGATGGGAAACAAAGGTAAGTGCTTCATGTTTGATCCCTTATCCTATGTCTGCTCAGTATAACTGTAACTATTTTAGAAGTCTGGATGATATCATCCTATTAATACTCCAGCTGATATTGCTGATTCTACTTCCCAGGGCTAGGGCATGCTCTAAGAGCATATCACTAAGATTTCAGGGTGGAGGGATTCCAGGACTTCAGACAGATGCTATATTCTGGAAAGTGGAGTAATCAGAGCTCCAACTAGGGAATCAATTCAGTCTGGGTATCCTTCCTCTCCTGTATGATCAAACAGAAAATATTTCTCCATGATGACCAGGAAGCAGGTTTGAAGTTAATATATTTTTCTACTAGGGTTTCCAGGTCATAACACAGACACA
>CABHPH010160441.1:0-28895 GCA_902168325.1 Peromyscus nudipes | reverse complement strand
TAACACACACACACACACACACACACACACACACACACACACACACACCACACCACACCACACCACACCACACCAAAAACATAAAGTATAATATATCATGAATATTATGAGTGGGAGATTCTCACAAAAATTTTAATTGCTTGTCTATGTTACTGGCTGTCAGGAATGCCCTTCCAGGACCCCTCACCCTCTCCTAATTATTGTATTGCATTGAGGCCATTACACCTTTTAAAATGTCCAACGATGAAGCCATCAATAGCTACAATGAGCCCTGTCTACAAATTAAAGCTTGGCACCCATTATCTGACACTTTGATATCAAGATTTTAAAAGCTATTTCAATCGAAACCACACAATGCAATTCAGGCTTCTGAGGGCTTTGCTCTTGCTTTCTATCTGAGGCAGAGTTTAAAACTAAAAAGACATGGTTTTGGGTAACTTCTTTGGAAAACTTCAGCAGTAAGGTCTTGGAAAAAACCCTCTTTGAGTTCTCTGTCTCATCAACTATCAGTTGAAAATATCAGACAGGTAATGAGAAACAAATAAACTAAAGAAGGAAAACTGACCACAAATACTTACAAATGCCATTATTTCTGGAGAGAGTATAGGAATGGATGTATTTAAATTTAATTTTTTTTTCTGTTAGTATTCAATTTTACAAAGATAAAAAAAAGCGTGGAAATTGCTTTCTGGTGAACCCAACCTTAGATGGATAGGGGAACCACATTGGGACCAGAAATCCAGGTGGCCAACAGATGCCTTCCCTCTGAAGTGTCTCTAGATTCCTCACCAAGTGTTAAGACATTTTCAGTGCTTCCTTCTTTTTGACTGTCTCTGGGGTGATGGAGAAACAGCTAAAAGATGAACCTGAAAGAAGAAACAGAAGACTAGGCATTGAGGATGTGTCTTCCTCAGTGTTTGCCTAGCAATCACAAAACCTTAGGGTTTGATCTCCAGCAACACGGCTTTTGTGGCACACACCTGTGATCTTGGTACCTGATAAGAAGTTCAAGCTCATCCTCAGTTTCATAGTGGGTTTGAGGCCAGTCTGGGTTACATGAGACCCTGTCTCAGGGGGAACACAAAGAAAGAATAGATGAGAAATAGTTAAAATCACACCTCAGTGTTGTGATCTTCAATGATACATGACAGCAAAACCGTTATTTCTAAAGAACTGGTACTTTCCCAGCCTCTTCAGACCATGGCAGCCTGGACTACTAAATACAGGGAAGCACAGATTTAGTGTACAAAGACCCCCCAGGGATTGACTCTGGAAGTTCCTGTTCACTAGCATTAACACTCATTCCACACTTGCTTCTCCAGGTTTCTGGTATTCTCTCTATATTCCTTTTAAAGCCACTAACGTCTGTTGTTTGTGTTATTCCAGCCAGCAGTCATAAACAAAGCCCATTTTTAATTTTGCATTGCTCTCTCAGTCATTATTTAATCATTTCTCTTATGATCCTCATCAAAAAGTTACTTGCAAAACCCAGCAAGAAAAACCTTAACTATCTTCCCTTATACAGACGCACTTCTTCCCCTAGCTTTTACAAAGAAAACAGTGACTTCTGAGAGAGCATCAGGAAACCTAACAGAACTACAACATGCTTGTGTGATGTCTAATGTGCTGAGAAATTGTCTTACAGAAAAACCTTTGGTTAAGAGCCTGGAGAGGAAGGTAAAGACATTTTTAAAAATCAGAAACTCAGAGGAGACAAATGGGGCTTGATGAGCACTTGAGATGAATACCACAGGCTAATGTGAGCAATCAGCAGGTTTGTGGAGAATATGCTGATATAGGCAAAAAAAAATGCAGTGGCAGAGGAGAGCTTACAGATAAACATGGGAGTTCAGAAATATTATTGCTAGAAAAGCCTTGACATTTTGACCATCTCTTATGGTTGCAGGTAGACGGGAAACGAAGGAATCTGCCTTTGCAATTGATTAGCCTTCCTGTAATAAATTCATCCAAAGTGGTATCTCAGAATTCTCCTAGCAAAACTCTTATCTCACAGCCAATCAGCCAGGCAATGCTCATTTATAAGAATATTTTACCACAGGATGACAAAGCTAACAGGAAACACACACACACACACACACACACACACACACACACACACCACAGAGAGACAGAGACACAGAGACAGAGAAACAGAGAGACACAGAGAGAAACAGAGAGACAGAGGAGAGGGTGAGGGGTGGGGGAGGGAGGGAGAGAGAGAAAGAAAGAAATATATGAAATCTTGAATTAAGAATTAAATATTGGAAGAGATCTCATTTCAGGACCCAGATTGACTGCATGTGTTGAATGTGTTCATTAACATCACTTTTAGTCTTGCTGGATTTATCAGTGACACCCCCATCACTGATGATAATTCCTGCCCTTTGGGTTATCCAAGTCATATAGAACTCACCCTGTCATGGCTCTCAGAGACTTCTCTGTGGATATTCCTTCTAAAGTTTTCCTGCTGATCAGTTACAAACATCTCCATCAAATTAGTTTACCCATTTTCCATTCTAAATAGCATACGTTGCCAGCAAGTTTCAGCTGAAATAAACAAAATGCAAATGTAATATAATATAAATATAACATATACAAATATAATATATAAAATATCATTTATATAAAATATAAATGTAATACGTTGACACTTATATGAAAATACACATGATCTCACTCTCTTCTTATGGAGATGTGGTAAAGATACAATTTGTTTGTTGGATTCTGATACTCTCTTCTTCCTGGAAGAGAATTCTTCAGTCCATGCTTTTTGATGAACATGGTCATGGTAGTATTTCCTATTTGATTGATGCTGACTTTGGAAGTAGCAATATTCAAGTAATAAGAATCTTAAACAGGGCACATTGATCTTTTCAATTACAGTAGAACATGATGGGTACATGACTTTGTTCACAGATAAACTTAGGCTCTACTGAAACCCTAGAGATAGTGTGGTAGATACCAGGATGAGCTCCTCACATCTTTCCTTGAGGAATAAAATACCCAGTCTCTTCACAGTGATGAGGGTACTATAGCAGGGCCTCCATTCAACTCCATCACAGGATCAACAGTGGTTGCATCACCTAAAGAGAACCAATGTCATTTTCCCATTCTTGTGGTCCTCATCTGAAGACAGCTCACTCTGGAGAAGCAAAGGTCTGGTCACTGCCTTCTAACTTAGCATGACTCTTAAGGGTTACCCTGGCAACTTGAACTACTTTAGTTTTCTGTCAGATGTCACATGCCCTCTTCCCTTTTGTGGGTTTTCACCTTAAACTACTTCAATGTCTTTTGGCACGCAAATCTGCATTTCAGACCTGGCTTCCCAGGGAATCCCAACATAGACAGCTACTTTGTTTCAACAGGGCTAGTACATGCAAACTTAATGAGGCTCTTTATTAGGTCAGAAACTATGGAAAGTGTTCCAAATGATAATAATCCCCTCCAAATTACTTTGTAACGTTTATGTAGAAGGAAGAGGCCACTTGATGAAAAATGAGTTTGGTGGAGAAGGGCGCTCTAGTATAAAAACTCCTAAGTGATGAAAACAGATGTGAGATAACTGGAAAGTTGATATATGCATAAGATGTTTCAATGGCCTAATAATTACTAGAAATTTTGCCATTTTACTTGTTGTAATAAAAGGGAGTCTCTATTGGTTTCCACTGTTTGGGAGTCCACATATATTTCTTTTAATGTATCATAGGACTAAGGGGATAACTATGGACCATCATGAAAGCCTGAAGAGCTGGGTTTGACACCTAGAACTCTTGATAAAATGTCTGGAGTGTTGGCACATGCCAGTAATCCCAGTGCCAGGGAAGTAGAGACAGGGAGATCCTTGGGACTTGCTGGTCAGCCTACTCCATGATTTCTAGGCGACTGAGAGACCCAGTTTCAAAAAGGTTAAAAAAATGAAATGGATTGTTCCTGTATTGGCTAGTTTTATGTCAACTTGACACAATCTAAAGTCATCTGAAAGGAGGGAACCTCAATTAAGGAAATGCCTCCATATGATCCAGTTGTAGGGCATTTAGTAATTAGTACTTAATTAGTAATTGTTGGTGAAGGGCCCAGTCCTTTGTGGATAGTTCTATCTCTGGGTTGGTGGTCCTCAGTTCTAGAAGAAAGCAGACTGGGCAAGCCATGGGGAGCAAGTCAAGTAAGCAGCACCCTTCATAGCTTCTGTATTAGCTCTGTCTCCAGCTTACAGCCGTGTTTGAGTTCCAGTCCTGACTTCCTTTGCTGAACAGTGACCTGGAAGTGTAAGCCAAATAAACCCTTTTCTCCCCAAGTTTCTTTGGTCATGCTGTTTCATCACAGCAATAGTAACCCTAAAGAGGATAATTTCTAAGGAAGGACACCAGAATTTACCTCTGGCCTCTACATACATAGAACCATGAAAGCACTGCCCAAATGTATCACAGAGTTTTAGGCAATTCCTACTTAAAGAATAGTTATTTTGTTTCTTAATTGTTTCTGTCTGTCTTAGGTACTGTTCTATTGCTGTGAAGAGTGACCAAGACAGATTATAGAAGAAAGCATTTAATTGGAGGCTTATTTACAGTTTTTAGAAGATTAGTCATCGTGGCTGAGAGTATGTTGGCAGGCAGGCAGGCATGGCACAGGAACAGTACTTGAGAGCTCACTTACTTATCCATAGACATGAGGCAGAGAGAAATTGGAGCTGGTGTGGGCTTTTGAAATTTCAAAAGCCATACCTCCTAATCTGTCTAAACAGTCCACCAACTAGGACCCAAACATTCATATATATGAACCTATGGAGGCCGTTCTCATTGAAACCACTATACCATCCAACAATGATATTGGTTTCTTCTCATTCTTCTTCCTTCCCTTTTTTTCCATTTAGTCATGCAAAAAAGAGCTAACAGTGCTACCGTGTGTGTGTGTGTGTGTGTGTGTGTGTGTGTGTGTGTGTGTGTGTGTGGTTTTTATTTTTTTAAAGTCATGTGCTCAAGCACTGAAACCATTTCTGAGAATACAGCCTGGACAGGATATTTGTAAAAAGCTATCACACTTATTCTGTAGGATGCCCAGATTTGACAGGCATTGAGTCCTTCATCCAAGAATAAACTGCATGTGATTCAAAAGACCAAATGAGCCAGTCATCAGCTATATCGATGATTGCTAGCCATCTCCACTAAGTTGAACCACAAAATTTGGGCATCGCCTCTTAGAGTCATTGTCAATTTTGTAAGAATGCATTCTGATGATGGCAGAGATACATGCCCCAACATGGGATGAAGTTCTTGATGAGGCAGTGTTTCTGATTTTAGCTTTTCTAGGGGTTCCACCTCCATAGCAGAGGCCTTCCCTTCTCTATGCCATGATAAAGTCTTTACTACAGGGACATCAGTAATTGGTTTACTTTGATCTGATTATTTCTGTTGTAAATCTCAAAACTTAAAATGAAATATTCCGTAGCACATTTTATAAGTATCTAAACTTCTTACACTTTTAATTGTTCATGCTAATCTGTGTGTTTTGACTCTTTATCTGATTTAAACTGAGTATTCCTTTTGTAAGAATATCCCTACCCAGATACAGTTCTATAGATAGAGTTTTTCTGGAAGAAAATCACTCAACATGGATGGCTAATTTATCAGAAAGGAAAAGGTCACTTATAGGCCCCTTTGACTTTTATTCCCATCTATTCCTTTAAGTGAAATTTTTCTTCCTTATAAACTAACCAGCCATATTAAGTGATTTTCTTCCAACAAGTCTTTTCAGCCTCTTACCAGTCTCTTAATTCTTTCCACATCCTTCCTTTCTCATTTTCCTGCAAGGCAGCTTACATGTGGTCTATGACCCACTCTTTTTTCATTCCTTTGTGCTAGAAGAAATGTGTTTGAATAGCAAGCCATGAGTCCTTCTCTCTCTGAACATTCTTGACTCTGCCGTCTTGGGGCATCGCTCTTTGTAATATAGTTTTTTTCACGTTTTCCTTCAATTGCCACAGAAAGATGCAAAGTGAAAAGAGAGTATTGATTCTCTTCCCACACCCCCATGGGGAAGGACAATTTTAGAGAACTTTAGTTAGAAAAGCAAATGTATTTGTGTTTCTCAATGAATAAGATGGAATGAAACAAATTTCTGATTATTTACTAGTTGATAACAGGAACTCTGGGTAGCTTAATCTCACATGTAATATATGCATCTGAAAATACCAAATTAAAAACATGTCTGATAGTAATTTGTTTCTAACTTAAAAACAATGATTCTAATGATGTGTGTGCATGAAATAATTGTGTTTTAGTCCTTATCTCATGACATAGGATAGGTTATCTAGCACTTTCTGCAACGCATCTTCAAACTTACCACTAAGAATTTTTCTTTCATCTTAATCCAGTCATAACGTCTTGGTGTCACTCAAGGAATCTTGTGTTCATATTTTTCTTTTATTTAATGTATATGTGTACCTGAATATATGTATATGCACCACATGCCTGCATATAACCACAGAAGCAAAAATAGGCATCAGATCCTCTGCAAATTGGAGTTATAAATAAATGTGAACCACCTGTTGTGAGTGTTTGGAACCAAATCCAATTACTCTATGAGGGCAATGAGAGCTCTTCACCAGCAAAGCATCATTCCATGCCTGTATTTCTATTTCTTAGTTGTAGTCCAGTCACAATGCTTGCTGATATCCTAGATCCACTACCAACATGCCAATTGAACAAGTACCTAAGTTATCTTATTATATCATTGAAATTAACTTTACAGACACCTATTTGTCAGCACAGCTATAATCCCTACTTCTAATTACCTTGTTGAGGTTGTTATAGCCCAGTCATTTCTTCTGACTTCATTTCTCTACTTCATCAAGTGATATGGGCAAGCTAAGAAGGCAAAGCCACTATGGCACTATTTCATATGAAATTCTTCAGTGTTTAGCTATTTCTTCTTTAGCAGAGTACAGAAGGATTTTGAGGGTCACTACCCTGCCTTCTTTAGGCTGATCTAGTCACCTCTCATTCAGACTCCAGGCTTTGATTTCTTATGTACTTCAAGCCTCTGTTCCTGGCTAGCTTCTCCCCCCACTGAAGACAGTCTCATTATTATTCTCAATTGAGGATGGGTTTCAGCCTTCTAGTGGACCTGGCTCCTTCCTTCTCTGACCACTGGAAGCCAAGCAAAGATTTTCCTATCTAATTCTTGCCACCTTTAACTCATAGGATTTATGTGTCCTAATCCACTAGTATTGTCTCCCTTGAAGCAGAGCCTCAGAAGTTCCATTATAGTATTTCTGAAGTTGGCCACAAATGCATGCTCAGTAAATACTCCTCAAGACATTAAACCAGAAAGAAGTATGAAAATGATATCCCAGAAATATCAAATCAGAAAAAGAAGAAAAAGAAAATAACACAAGCCAAGGTAACTGTAATAAACAGGATTTCAAACAACTCAAGACAATGGCAAAAGGGAAGAAGACAAGTGATTCTCCAGAATCACTTTATCTCAAAAATTGGGAAACTAAGGCATAAGGAATGAAAGTAACATGACAGATACTAAATGTTAATTTTGAAGCTTGGCTGGATGTAGGGCCCACTGCTTTCTGACACATTTTATTTTGAGTTATATAATTTGGCATATTCATGAGAAGCACTGCTATAATTTGATTATATTAATTTTCCCTAATTAAGTTTATTTTGGAAAATTGCAGAGATGCTCTCTTTTCTTTCCTGCTCATGGTGACTCTGAAGTTGACATTTTCCAGCCACTGGTCATTTCCTCCTGCATCCACTCTGCTCTTGATTATCCTCCACAATGGCTTGTTTGCAGTCTCCAAAAATCTCATACATTCTAATAAAATATTTGTATAAGCCCAACTATTTATTATAATCCTGCATGATACATTAATTTTCATGGTACTATTAGAGTGTTTGCTGATTAAAATCAATACTCAAACATTGATACAATGAAATATTATGTCAGGAAAAAAGTACAGCTTGTGTATTTTGGTATGACTTAGCCATGACTTGTTCCATCTCAATGTAGTTACATGTATTTGCTTTTATAACACAAGTTACTGAGGGGGAAAACACCGAGAATCTCCCACTTCACCAGCTTGTCACAGAGTGTGAAATTCTGAGGTTTTTGTAAATGAGAGACATATGAAGTTATGTCTTTGTTTTACATAAATGATTATCACAAATTTGTGAAAATGTCCTATAATCTCCTCTCTTTGACCTCTGTAATTGATGTTCTGAAGATGTGTGTTCCTTCCCTACTCTCTCCATAGGAAGAGTCTGTTTTCTTGTGTCATTAATTTTGCTCCTAGCCCTGGGACATTGTTTTACCAATGGAATGTTATAAGAAGTTACTCAAACACAGACTGAAAATAGCTTGGTCTCTTGAGCCTCAGCATTGCCCTGAAAGATGTTTCTTTGACCTCCTCATCTTGGTTCTAAAAGAGAAACGTGAAAAAACATGAGACCAACTTGGTATAAGGAGCTTGGTCTAGACATTCAGTTTCAGTGGTTTCCACAGCCTTCATTCCTCAGCTACCAGCTGCTTCATAAAGACAAGAGTAAACGATTATTTCTTTTGAGACACTGACTCTGGATAATTTGCTTTGTAGAAACAGATGGTTCATTCAACACCTGACTCATAAGATACCCAGTTGGAAGCCTTGTGCCTGTTTGTATGACACTACTACCCACATGGCTGTCTTGCTGGCCCTTGTCTCCCTTCATTTTGCTATTATCTTGGGCTGTTTGAAATCCTGTTTGATTGCAGTTACCTTGGCTTGTATTATTTTCAGTTGATTTCTTCATTTTTTTTCTTTTTCCGATTTGATGCTTCTAGAATATCATTTTCATACTTGCATTCATTTTCCTTTCCCTTTAGCTTCACTGCAAATTTCTTCACACCCTCACACTTCTATCTCCTTATATGTCTGCTCCTGCCCATTCCAAATGCTTCTTTTTGTTACTTCCCCCAGTTTGCAATATTTAGTCTCTTTGGAATGGTAGCCTGGTTGTATCCTGCTTATCTTTTACTCACTGGGTTCTTCTACAAATGGAAAAGCTAGCGTAATGGGTCTGAAGTCTTCCCCTAGAAAACTTGACTCCTCTTTCTAGGGCCAGTGGTCCATCCAGTCACAGCTACTCAATTACGGAGTTAACTTATGACTCTAAGCTGCCCTGTCTTTCTTTGAACAGTAAGAAGAGAATAAGAAATGGAAGAGGAGGGAGGCAGGTGAGGGAAGGAAGAGCCAGCAAACCTTGTCAATCCTACCTTTGTTTTCTGAAATGCAAGTTGAAGAAAATAAGGCATAAAGTACAGAACTGAAAGCTAAGTGCTTATTTGTCTGCCAAAATTTGAAAATGTCTGTGATTCCTCTCCATTAGCTCATAGCAATATTGGAGATAGATTTGACTAACCTGGAACACATCACCAATCTAAGATGCCAAAAGGCAGCTGAAGACAGACATCCATATGCTTTTCTGAGTTAATTTGGAGTACAGAGAATTCAATATCTAAACTGTCCCCATGAATTCTGCCTATGTGAATGGAAGGGTCCATGTGATAATTTTAAAGCGCTCAGTGATCTCCTGATAAAGAAGAAAGGAACAATGAGGGAACATAGAGACTTTCAACTACTAACTGTTATACTTTTCATTGGCTTAGTAGCAATTGCTCTATAAAAATTCATGATTTCTAATATAGGACAAGCAGCTGCTAGGCTTCTCAGTAGAAATTATGTGCAGTTACTACAAAGGATCCAGTATTTCCTCAGTCCCCTAACAAAATCTCCAGAGATTCGGAAAGGTCAGCAAGTATTCAGTCTACAGTCATAAGACCTCAGAAGGTGTTTACCCCCTGCCATAACATCATCATCTGTGAAATCTCCATCAAGTCCCTCCACCATGTAATTCATGCCTTTAAACAGTGGAAAATAATTCCTTGTCCCTCTCCCTTTTTCAACACTCATGAGAATAGCTGAAGAATATATCAAGCTGCTATATTATAGTATGAATTTTAGATATACCCTTCTTCAATTCAAACATAAGCATTATATGGGTATATTGAGCATTTCCTTGACAGCCTGAATATGTGCCCATTGACTTCTCCCACAATCATTCTCCTGCCCTATTTTTCTTATTGGTTACTACCTTGATTTTTTTTAGATCACCAAAGATCAAAGAAACTGGGACTTAAAACAATAGAATATATAAATTAACTGTTAAAGAGCCCTTTAATACAAGAAGCTGTTTGATAGAATGGATTCTTTCTGGAGCCCCTGAGAGAGCATTTTCTATAAGCCTTGCTTTTAGCTTCTGGTGCTTATGGGTAACTGCTGCTATTCCTAGGACCGTGGCTATGTAACTCCCATCTCGGCCTTTGAGTCCACATGACCTCTATTATTCTATTTTCAAGTCACTTTATAAAGACACTTACTATTCTGTTTAATCTAGAATGATCTCATCTTTAAATCTATTTTTTTAAATATAGTCCTATCTACAGGTTCTAAGTAAACTTATCTTTTGGGGACTGCCATTCTACCTACTACAGACACTCCATGAACAGAAACCTTACCTTCAGCTATCAGTGATTCACTGTACTTACCACAGGCTTTGGATTTGAGGTAACTAGTATAAATAGTATTCTTCTGCTGCTTATACCTCATTACGAACTGGTGCTGCAATAGAACACTATAGACCACCTAAAGGTCTACTGCTTGCCTTATTTACTTTTCTATGACTGTGGAAAAGAACCATGACCAAGGCAACTTATAAAAATGTTTCTAGTTGGGCTTGCAGTTCCAGAGCGCCAGAGTCCATGATGATGGGGCAAAGGCAAGGTAGCAGGAGAGCTCACATCTCAAGCCATAAGATGGAGTCAAAACACATATTGGGAATGTGACTGGGAATGATTGGAGATCTCAAAGTCTGTCTGCAAGGCCATACTTCCTAATCCTTCCCAAACAGTCCCACACAGGGGACCAAGTAGTCAAACATACGAGCCTATGGGGACCATTCTGATGCAAACCACCACATTACTTTTCTGGTGGTCTTGTTCTCACACAGGATGCTGCAAAGGAGGAGATAATCTCTCTAATTTTGGAAAATGTGCATACTTGAGAATTTCCTAATTTCCCTTCCCATCCTTCTCTGCCCTCCCCCACCCTGCTCTTCTCTTCTCCTCTCCCCTGGCCTCCCTTACCTAGCCTCACCTCACCTCAGCTCTTGATTCTACTAGTCTCCCCTCCTTTTCCCTTCTCTTCTTTTTCTTTCCTTTTCTTTTAGCAGAAAGGTTCTTTTCCAGCAACAGTGAGCATGGACCACTGATCTCACAGACTCCTGATATCATGAATACTGACTAATGATCCCTATACTGCAGTTCTAAGAGACTCATATCAATCTGGACACCTAAAAGCACATTGGACATGTGTTGACTGTCCTTTTATGTGCAATATTTAATCATTTGCTAAATTAGGGTGGATGTTTTTGTCATTTTTCATACCTTTGGTTTCTTCAGCAAAACTGTTACCAGGGATCCTGAATGCTTCTCAAGCACCTATCTGGTTTTCGTGACATTCTGTGACTCAGAGATGATATGCACAAAGGACCATATAGTTATTTTTGGTGGATGGAGTGTTCATTACAGCTCCATGGGAATTCACATGCCAGCCAGCATCTCTTAGCCACCATCACTCAGAGCATTTCCAGGAATTAATTCCATCTGACTGATTATTCCTTCACTGTAATCTTCCTGGCACTGAATGCTAAGGTTGCATTGTATTCTTTTGTTGTTATTGAAATATGACTCTATAATTGCCTCTAACCAATTTCACATATGCATTATTTTGAGGAGGGTCCTAAATCTGGCAGTTTGAGCTGTTTCAAGATGATGCCTATAATGCCCTGAGCTATTTCCCAGGAGTTGGACATGCTGTGAGAATTACATCTTCTATATCAGCATGTATTCATGTGTATTTCTATGAAACGAGACACCCTTATACACAGATCATGCTTTTTCTCTTGCATTTACTCATTTATCTGTTCACTCTTTGGTCTGCCTCTTCTGTCTCCATCCACATATGCCATGACACTTGCTGCAAGAATCTAACTTTGTGGTGATTGACTGGCTGGCTGAGCAGATTTCCATATAGTTTCTGAAAAACAAACAGATGTCTGTGGGATCCAGACCATGACACAGTATGGGCCCATTTGCTGCTTTAGTACTTAGAAAACTCATTGCTTTAATTCTAAGACAAGGCTCTCTTATTCCAAATCCCAGAGTGTAGCAGCACAGCTATGGAAAAATTTGTGCTATACTGGCTTAGGAGTCTTGCCTCTTGGATGTTGCCCAAATCTGAACATTATCTTGTCCTCAAGATTTAACTTCTGCCCTGGTTCATAAAAAGCTCTGATCTAATTGTCTGCCTCTGTTTTGTCTACTCTTTGGGGAGATAATGGTTCCTGATGCTACTCCACGGAGTCTCTTCTGGCTAACTTTGTGTAATACACATTACATTAGCTCTGTCTTCTCCCATTAAAGGCCGGCAACATCATGGACAATTCATTAAGTTCACTACTTTCTAGAAATCTCTTTTGCAATGAAGCTCTTTCAGGAAAAACATTTTAAAAAACATATTCACAAGACATGATTCAAAATAAATATGACTACAGATTGCCATGTCAGTGAAGTGCTCTGCTGTGCTTACCTAAGTTATACTTCAGGAACTGCAGCATTGTCTCAAACAGTTCAACTACTGCATAGGAAAGTCAATTGAAATATTTGCCTCCTGTTTTCTTGTAGTCCTTTTAAACATAGTTCATAGGATGATTATATGAGTAAGTAAAAGGGGAAATTTTAGAAATTTCTTTTTAATATCCTGTGTGCAACACTAACTCCTAAATGGTCTTTTAATAAAATACCCACAGCCAGATATTGGGGTAAATCCTGAATGATCAGAAAGACAAAGGAACAAGCCACAGCCACTACCTCTTACCTTACCAACTCCTCAGCTTAAAAAGGCTTTTTAGTCTAAAAGGCCTCTAACTGAAAGGGGTTCCTCAGCTGAAAGGCTCCATTCGGAAAGCCTCTAGCTGAAAGGGATGCTTCTGCCGAAGAGCCTTTAGTTCCTGTCTCCTCATGCCTTATATACCTTTCCTTGCCCAGCTATCACTTTCTGGGATGAAAGGCGTGTGTGCTTCCCAGTACTGGGGTTAAAGGTGTGTGCCACCACTGCCTGGCTCTGTTTATCTCCTAGACTGAGTCAATCTCATGTAGTCCAGGGTGGCTTTGAACTCACAGAGATCCAGACAGATCTCTGCCTCCTGAGTGCTAGGATTAAAAGTGTGTGCTACCACTGCCTGACCTCTATGTTTAATCTAGTGGCTTGTTCTGTCCTCTAATCTTCAGGCAGAGTTTATTAGGGTATACAATATATCACTGCATTTCCCCTTTTTTGTCTAAAATAATAAAAGTTTATAACTAATATAAGAAAAATTATATACAATAAGTATATACAATATATACAGTCAAGAATTATGTTGACAATGTCCAGTCCATTAACATTTTGACAGATTCAGAGAAAATACTCCATTATTTATCCTATTTTGGTGAGTTCAAAATGTTGTACCTAATTCACTTTCTATCCTAACTTGTATTACCAACCGAATACTATCTTTTGATATAGTTCAAACTTATACACTTTACACCTCTTTACCTGTTCTTCTGTGTTTGATAGATAGCTTCTTGGAAAGACCCTCAGAGCTTGTCTCATCACTGTCTAATAAAATAGGTCAGATAGACTGGACTCACAGACCATCCAGGAATCAGCCTAACATGGAAACCAAGATGTGATTGTGCTATGTTCTACCTGACACATAAAAGCATGTAATGTCTTGATCTAGAATGGACATAGCAGCCAAGAAATGATCATTTAGTAGATGGATAAAGAAATCACTTTACACTTGCAAACAATTGGATAGTGGGGAGTAAACTATCTAATGGAAATATACATTTTAAAGTGAATTTTCATCACATTCTTTATCAGATGACAGCACCATGTGCAATTGGCTTTGTGAAGATGACAGGCATGCTGACCCTGTTAAACTCTTTGTGTCTGTAGACAGCAAGAAAACTGTAGAGTGAGAGTTCTGTATCTGCTAAGATCTTTCTAGATTTGCTAAAATTCCCCACATCTTTATCTACTTGTTATGACACTTCTTTCTCTACTGACTTGGGTCTTTGATTGGCATGCCATCACTGAAGCATTATATTTTGGCTTGTCTATGTAATACTAAAGAAATTGCCTGTCTTCAAACTTAATTTTGTGCCTGTCCCTCCTGTCTTTAAAAAGATAGATGGCAATATAATACATAGACATCAATCCTTCTTTTTCTCTTTACTATATACTCTGAAAGTCATTTGAATTTAAACTAGAGGAGTACCCCACACATAATATAGACAGCCCTTTATTTATGTCAGCTATGATGTAAGAGCTTTAATCTTCACAGTAACTATGAAAACTATTTGCAGTGATCCATACTTTTGCTCAGAAGACTAACGCTTGGGAAGTCAACTTGGCACAAAGTTACATAGTTCTTTTTGACTCCAAAACTGTTAATACCTATGATAAGACTGGTTCCAAGTACTAGAAACTGAGAAGCAGTTGAAGAACTCTGTTGAAGAGGAGAAATGTGGAAAGTCTGGACATTTTCTCTTATCTCTCAGAGATGATTTCATCCTTTCTCTGATGTACTTTTCCTGATTCCCTGCCTTGCTGCTTTCTTTCCTCATCCAGAGGGGTGATTAAGATAGAGTTCTCAGAGTTTCAGGAAACACTACCACTTACTATGTCCCCAACTCAACTGCAGAGATAGCAGTCCATACATAGGATTAACTTGTATACACAGAGATAGACTGCCAAACCAGATGCCATTGCTCTGTGTATGGAAGTCTGGCTTGTGTTGTTTTGGTCTTGTAAAATTACTATCTTTATGGCACCTTAGGTCAGCAGGTAGGAGTGGAGTGGTGCAAATGAGGGAGAGGAAGGAAGAGGCATCTTTCCTTCTCAAATTCCCTAGGATTGCAGCAGTAACAAGAGATGTTCTACAAGTCTATGCTTTTAAGTTGTCTACAGAAAGCCAGGGTCGAATGCAGTTGACTCTGGAAGTTATCTTCATGATTCTCAGATTCAGTTGTTCAAAATAAAATGAAATGAATATAAACTGCCTAAGGTAATTCAGGAAAACAGATTGGATCAATTTTTTTTCTTATGTTCCATTGTTTATCTATCCTTTAAAGATTTGTCAGTAAAAATAGGCAGCCCTCCTTCTCTGAGCGTTTTCTCTCATACTCAATTCCTTTGCTGCTCACTTGTATTTCCTACCTTCTAAAACCTGAATTTTCTTACATGTGAAAAAAATCTGAAATTGATTGCTTTTTTAATTGGAGGAAAGGAATGATGCCAACTGCCCAGAATGGTATCATCTGTGAAAGTGAACATTAAGCCATGTGTTCAAGGTAATGTTCACTGCTTGTTAACACAGGTGAGCTATTTGCATTGGCAACATCACATATGTCTGAATTTTAATTTAAATTGGAATGCTAACTATTGCTAAAAATCGTGTACAACATTAAAACAAAACTAGGCATATATGTATATATATGCACACACACACACATATGATCAATTACATTAGTGACAGTAGAAACGTCCATATTGTAAAAACCTCAAAACTTGAGAAAGGTAATGTATCTTAGATGGACACCGGTGTTAAATCTGTGGTTTTAAGAATTTTCACAAAACATGCATCCATGTAGCAATGAAAAAATGCATTCACATTTATACCAGATTATTCCTATGACAAGCTTTAAAATTAAGCCATCAATCTTTCTAGTTTTTGTACCTACCCCCTTCTCTTAGGGAAGTTTGTCTCTTTGTTTTGTGAGATGTTTTTGTCCTTTCTGTGATGCACCTTTCCTGACCCCTGCATTGTTGTTGACCTTCCTCATCCTGAAGGACATCAAAAACTCGGAGGAGTTTCAGGGAAACAGCACTACTACCTACCATGCTTCCAGGTCAGTATCACAGACAGCAATCCCCTTATTATCACAGTGCACCAGTGGAGATAAGGATGGAATCACTGCTACAGGGGTCTAACTCTTACCCGAATGTGAGTAAATTTTAAGCCTCTCCTTTGAAAGTGGGCTAGGAATTCTATCACATGTTGACTTACACATGAAAGAAGAATTTAAAGTGATGTTGGAGGAAAGCAAGATAGAAAACCATGTTCAGGTTTCCTTAGGGCTTAGTGGGGGAGATAGACATTCCTAGTTTTCCAAGAAACTCTCTAGCAGTTTTGAGAACTGAATATGATTCAGCTACTTCCTCCTGGTGCCTCAGAGTGAGATTACAGACACTGAGAGATGGATCCTGCCAACAGATACCAAACAGAATTTCAGATGACATCAAAGCAATCGATGCTATCAACAGGAAAGTAAAACAATTTAAAGTATGAGAAGAGGGGACCACACAGCCATCACACCCACAGCTGAGCAGCCCTACATTAACTTAAGGAAGTAAACCATTACTCTTTCCCTTTTCCACACTGAAGACTTCACACACACAAGCACTTTGTCCTTCCTGTCACTTTCAATGGGCATGCACAAAAACACCCTGGGAAGTTAGGAACTTCCCAGAAAGGGGACCCAAGAAGGTAAGTGGATATGTATAAGAAACGTGAGTGAGCCCTGACATAAAAGTATTGAGATGCAATATAAAAGTATAACACAGATGGTTTTAAACAAGCAATGTTTAAAAATGAATTTACTTTCTGTATAGAATAAGTAATAAATATATCAGGTTCAGGCAGAAAAAAAAAGAGCAGAGTTGTAAGATAAAGGGCGTCCCATTAGTAACACCTACACCATGTGGAGTTTGTTTCCACATGGAATCAATACCCCATTCTTATTACTACACTGTAATCAAAGAAGAGTCTCTACACTTGGGCTGAAACCTACTCTTGGACTGCAGCTAGTGACTCAGTACAATTGCCTTAGCACTCTTGCTCACTCTTTTGTGGTCTATTGCTCTGACAAATTCCTTACTACAAGGGGTAGAGAGGTGGCTCAGTGGTTAGGAAAAACATGTTGTTCCTCTAGAGGACCCAGTTTCAGTCCCCAGCCTTCATGTCTCAGCGCTCACAGTTGTCTGTAATTCTAGATTAGGGTGGGGAATCTAAAGCCTCTGGTCTCAGTAAGCCCCTGCACTGATGTGCACATACCCACACCCATACACAGGCACATGCGTACATTCACATAACTAAAAATAATTGTTAAAATACAGTCTTTAAAAATCCTTAGAACAGAAAATGTCATGCTGTTCTAGCCCAGATGCTGAGTCAATTTGTTTTTTTACCCCAATAATTACCCACTTCAGACTTTGATCCCATCCCTGGTTGGGTTCTTCTGTTACCCCTATACAATCTTCCTCTACTGCCCCTCATTAAAAAAAATTCTGTCCCAGCTCTGGTACCCACTTATAAGCCCACATAATTTCAGACCTTTGTTACCAATGATCCTAAAATTCTTTTTCTCCAGTCTTTATCAGTAGTGCAGCTTTATGGACTCTTTTGGGATACACATGGTTACTGGAGTGGTCTACATTTACAGGCGCCAATTTCCTAAGCCACTTCTCCATGACTGCTAATGTTTTTCCTTCTGTTCAGGCTAGGTACTTCAGATCTCCAACAGAAGTTGTTAATATCCATCTCCTGTACTGTGGAGGAAGAGGGTCTTCTCTGGGGGATATTTCTAGGTTAGAGACTAATGTTCCATTGAATATTTCTCAAGATCATTTTCCTGGTGGCAGAATTATTCCTGCTGGGTTGCTTTTCAGCCCAAGTTACTAGATGGTGTGTGTGTGTGTGTGTGTGTGTGTGTGTGTGTGTGTGTGTGTGGTGTTTCTACCAGTTTATTTCATTTATTGCTTCTCTACTGCTATACACTGAGGCTTAGGAGGTTTATTGTGTATACCCTAAGAGTGACTCTGCAATTCAAAAGCAACTATGTTTCAGATACTATGGCAAGGCCTGGGATTTTAGAAATGGACAAAATGTTCTTTGGTCTTTTATTAGAGAATGTCTCATTTACTTTAAGATATTTTATGCTGTAATTATCATTTGTGATGGCTATTTTGAAGAAGTATAGGATAGAGATGAAGTTTAATGAAAGCATTCTGGAAATAGCAACACTTGAACTAAATACTGAGGGATGGAAATGGGGTGTCTGGAAAACAGCAATACACACAGGAAGAGTAGAAAGCATCCCTTACACATCTGGATGTGGGATTCTGTGAGTGAAAAGAACAGCCAGGCAGGTGGACAATCCAGTTAAAGATGTTGGGGCTGTTAAGAGATTCATGTTGTTTCTCTCAGGAGCACATTTTCATTCTAAAAGGGCTGATTCTAGGACAGGTAGGCAAGTAGCAGATGGCTGTGGACAAGTAGGGGATGGCTGTGACCTGTGGAAAGATTTATACTCAGATTGGGTTAAAGCAGTATTGTGTGAAAACAGGTGGATGAGAATAGAGTGGTTATAGGAAATGAGGTCTACAGACGAGCAGAGGGTTTTGGACAAGGCCTAATCTCTGAGCTTGAGAAACTTGATAGTTATATACCATTCGCTGTGTTAAGAATTATATGAAGTGCAGGTAGAATGAATTTCCCCACTATGTTCATGTTAGGACTTTATATTGAGAATTAAAGACTTGGACATCAAAGAAGGGATTGTCACTTTGTATCTGGAGGACAAGAAAGATTTCCCCAGTTAGATGATTTGATCACTGAAGTGAGAAGCAACAGGCACCAATGATAGCATTTTGAAACTGTTCTCTGTACTTAACTCTGCCACCTGAAATGGCGTTATAATGTTTCCTGCCTCAGAAAGTAATGGATACAAATGGCAAACATGACAGCAGATGTGAAGGTAATATCTGTGCAAGAGATGGGTCCTGGTTACTGTTAAAATCAAAATTAATTTACTGAGAATAGGGGGAAAACGTAGATTATTCTTACTTCGGAATTAATATGATAGGAACCAGAGACAGTCCCTGGAACACTAGAGAGGATCCCTGATTTATAAGATGTCCATGACATCACCTACCATAAGTACATAAAAAAAGGTCACAAGTCACCCCTACTCTGGATGACATCACTGTCAGTTGGATAGGAACAGAAAGATTGCAAGAAGCAGAGCAACAGAAAGTCTGCTGTAATGCTGTGCCTTCTAGTGATGAGAAGGAAGCTGGACCCATGAAATCCCAACATGTCCATCTAAACAAGACCTGAATGATTCCAACACCAGTTGACATCCCAAAGTAGATGATGAGAATCTCACAGGCCCTACCTCTAGATGAAGAGCTACAAGCAACTAACAACTAATGAGAGAAGGGAAATTCATCTTCTCCAAGGGCAAGCCCTCCTCATTGGTTGTCTAATAGCAAGTGGTAACATGGAAAGAACTCAACAGGTTGAGTTTATGTACTTGTTCCTTTATGTGTAACAACGGTTGTTAAAGAAAAAGAGCCCATGAATTTGTGAGGGAGAGGGTGGATCTGGGAGGGGTAAGAGAGAAAAGAGGATAATGGTGTCATTGCATTAAAAAAAAAAAAAAACAACCTTTAGAATTGTCCTTATTCCAACCAACAATTTTTCACATGTATTTAAATGTACACTGTGCACTACAAATACATAATTGCTCTCAATTAAAAACAAAGCCGCTGGGCGTTGGTGGCGCACGCCTTTAATCCCAGCACTCGGGAGGCAGAGGCAGGCGGATCTCTGTGAGTTCGAGGCCAGCCTGGGCTACCAAGTGAGCTCCAGGAAAGGCGCAAAGCTACACAGAGAAACCCTGTCTCGAAAAACCAAAAAAAAAAAAAAAGCCATGTTTAAAAAATAAAAACAATCATGACAAGTAAACAATAAAATACCTAAAAGAGGATATACAAGGTAGAAATAATAATTTAACTTTTATAATTGTTATAATTATAGAAACAAGAAAGTATGAAGATTCTGAGACTGTGTCTCTGAGGCCCTGGGTGGCCTCACATTAGGAAAAATGTCAGAAAACCTAAAGTGTGCATTGTGAGTCCTTCTCAGTGAGAACTTCCTGGGTGTGGAAGTCAGCTAACCCAGTGGAGATATTCTAGGTGGGGTGTCAGTGTGCCTTGCTATTCTAAAGTCAAGGATTGGTTGAATGTTCAAACTGTGTGCACATTATTACTTTTTACTCCTTGAACCATATTCTGCTCATTCAAAGTCTCCTTTTCTGTTTCAAATCATTTCCACACCTGTTTTGAACAATCTCAACATGAGGTGTTAGCCTCAAATGAATCAGGTTTCATGAGTTCTTAACTCATATGCTATTATTGAATACTGATGACTCTTTTAGCCAGAATGGCCTCAAGGGACACCTTAGAATCCACTGCTTTTGCTCAGAAGACTTTACTTGGGCCATGAATACTATAAAAATTATTATTTTCCCTCAAAATAATATGAAAACTGTTTAAAAATTTAAAAGACCCTCTAAGCAGTTTGAGAATATGTAATTATAGAAAAATCTATGGAGTGAAAGCACAGTTACTTTCCCTCCAGACACAGCACTGCCACTAGTGACTTATTTAATTTTTAAAAATATTCCTTTTTTTATATGTATGAGTGTTTGGCCTGCATCAGTGACTCTGTACTACTTTGTGACAGCACCTATGGAGACCAGATAGGATCCCCTGAAACTAGAGTGAGTGCTGGTTTGGAGCCACCATGTGGGTGCTGGAAATTGAACTCAGGTCCCCTGGAAGAGCAGCTGGTGCTCTTAACTGCTGGTCATCTCCACAGCTTCACTGATGGCTTTCTTAAGACTTCAGGAGAATAATTTGACTGTGAAGGAAGGAACTTCGTATACAACTTCTGATTGTCTCATGCTTCTAATACTGTTGGAACTTGCCTCTAATACTGGTGTTTTTTGACATACCTATCTATTCTAGAAGTCAAGGAATGGTTGAATGTTCAAACTGTGTGCACATTATTACATTTTGCTCATGCAAATGTACATCCAGCTTCAACATATTGCTTCTGTACTCTGCTATAGTTAATAAAATGGAAGGGAGAAAACACAAAGTACCAGAGATGAAGTTCACATACTACACTAGGATGCTCCTATTGTGCTTTCAAGAATGCGGTAATTTCGCCTCTTCAAGTCTGCCTGGATACAGCAGGCTTTGATTAGTTTTTTGTACATACTTCCCTGAGACTTTTGTGATATGTTTAGATAGGTTTCTTCAAAGCCAGATTTTTAAAAAGGTTTAGTTTAGGGAGGTAAAAATAGATATGCAATAATTATGCTTGAATTTCTGCAAGATGGGCTGAGCTTAAGACTCTGTCTTTGTGTTTCCTCAAAAAGAGGCTCAGCACAAAATTCACTTATGAAATGAAGAAAAGAGACTGAAGTAGTATTACTGGGACAGGAGAGGCAGGCAATAGAAGTCACCCTATCTATCAAGTCCTCAGTAATCATGGGAAACGAAGGCTTCACTCCTCAAAGGAACACTGGGAGCTCCAGGTCATCCCACCCAAGGAAGAGGAAGCTATTCACACCCTTCTGCTAGTATGGTTGAGAACTATTCCTGGGGACCTTTGTTCCCATGTATGCCATTTGTATAGCTCAGAGGCCTTTTTGGCAGTGGGAATTCAAGAGGGTCTACTCTGAAGAGATGTTGAATGGACAAGGATAAAACATCACTACCATCTGCACTGAATGCAATAGTTGCCTCATTCTGAAAACTCATACCTATTGGCTTTTGGATGCTTTAGAGCTACTTATTTTGCTGAGAGTTTGTGATGAAAAAAATTGAAAAGTGATTGCTCCCCCAAAACTTGTATGAACATGCAGTCACTGGCAGAAGCAACCTTTTTCTTAATATGATATTTCTGTGGTTATTCTTATGATAGCATAATTGGGAACATAATTAACTATGTAGAAATAGTATATTTTCATTTTAGCATCTAATCCCAGGAGAGAATATGTTTTAGGGCTATGAGTAATTAAAGGGTCAGTGAATACAAGAGATCACATGTCAGCAACCAGAGAACATGGAGAATGGATGTTTGTCTTTTAATATGAGTTGCACCTGACTGGAAGGAAAAGACTTTTTCATCATTTTTGAATGACTAAAGTGCAGTCTAGCAGAAACCACAGAAAAATGCAGACAGATGTCACTAAATTCTCTGAAGCATAAGGCATAAAAATTTTGATAAAATATGTCTAACAATGTTTTTTGACTATATAAATATATATACATATATATGTATATATATATAATGATGTATATATTTGACTGTTCCATTAGCCCTTGTGCTCTATATACTCATCAGACATTTCAATGGACAAATGCATGTGTGACTGAGACTATTCTTCAGGGACGTCTTTCTTTTAGGGCCAGCACATTCTCACTGAGAAAGGAAGCAATCAACAAGAAGAGGGTTGTTAACTGTGGAAGTGGTGAGGAACCAAAAGCTATGAGTAAATTACATTCACAGATATAGATGTACATGTATGAGCCATATCCTTACTCTAGGAGCTAGATTCACCTGTGTGAAGAAGATGAGGACTCCTCAACTACTGGAGCCACAGCTCAGACATCATGCTTAACTATTTAGCAAGTTATCCACATCTGTATATATTTTGTCTGCCAGCTTGCCTGTCTATCTCCCTACCTGGGTACCTATCACCCATCTATGTCTGGATAAATACATAGGTAGAAACATGATATGTGGTATTCAGAATGTGTGAAAATGATGTCAAAGGAGATAAAGTCCTGCATGTCAGGAAATACATGATCACCATTCCTTGGGCATCACTCCATGCAGTAAGTAAAGCTCTGCTGACTATAGAGTTGAAAAGCTATGACCAGAGTCTTGCCCACTACCTGTGTTTATGAGTAAAGTTCACGAAGCTCAGCTGCTTTATTATTTTATGTATTGTCTTTACCTAATGGTGGTAGATTTAAACTACCTGCATCCTTTCATGGTTTTCTGTCTGATGCTTTACCAAAAAAGCTTTCCAGTCCCTGGGACAGAATGTTATTAGAAGAAACACTTTCACTCTTTCTCTCTAAACACAACAGTTAGATGATTATGTGGATTCAGGTTATGCTATGGTTCTTTATTATGTATCATTGCCAAATATGATCTAATACTATGTTCTTTCTAGAAGCTTCTTTCGTATACTTCTTTCTATAATTAGCAGGTTTTACTTTTCATTTTAATTCATGTTTCTTAAATATATGGGGTATCAGGACAAGCCCTGTGTTAACACAGAAGGAAGTAACACATATATATATTTCTTATATATTCCCTTATACTATTTTGTCCAAATCCAGAGAGATGGGGTGAAGAAAAGATAAAAGACATTTAAAATATGAAGTGTGCAAATGCAAGAGAGTCCAGCCATGACTATGACATGGGGGTGGCAAGAGTCCCCCATAGCTGAGGTGCCCTGAGGTGGTTGTAGTAAGTAGAGTCTTTGGAAGACCACAAAGATGCAGTGTGTCTGCTGATAGGCACACTCTGTGTGCTGACTGTTATTCATGGTAGGGAATTCAGGGAAAGATGATGGTGGCTATTTAATTCTCAGAAACAATGAGAGGAAAAGTATTTCTGTAAAAGTCAAAAGGAATGAATTAACTTTTAGAAAAGAAAAAAATATGGCCTAGTCTAAATTTTAAATGTAGATTCATTATATTAACAAAAAGAAAAAATAACTTGGTGGTTTACTGATTAAGCATGGAGGTGAGAGCATGCTTCATGTGATCTGAGTTGCAAATAACAGGTCTCAAGGTGTTCTTAATGAGTCTAGGAAAAATACTGTGGTAGATGTTTATTAGTGCAATTGGATTAACCACTGTGTTTGGGCCAGGAACTTGTTTCTGTGAGTTCACATGGAGCCAATTGTTTAGTGTACATGTGTGCTGACCATAATGTAGGGAAGGAACACAGCATAGAGAAAAGAGAGAAAAGCTTTCATGTGACCACCACATTATTTTTTTTGTCTTCAAATCCAAAAGGAATGGCCACAGTGGACTTAGGTTAAGAGAAATGAGATTACTCTAACAGTCATACCCAGGGATGTGAAACTGAAGGAAGCAAGAAAAAATAAATGTCTTTTTTTAGATTCTTATAAAAATAGAAATGATTTCTCATCAGTTCAGATGCAAATAGTTTTCGAAATGGATTAGACACACAAAATTGTGCTTAACTTCAAACTCCATGTCAAGAACCTACTCTTCTCACTAGTTAAACCATTCTAGTATAATTGAGTGAGTTTTTGTTAAATGTCCACTAGGTGCAAAGCATTAGGATAGAGCTGAGGGGTCTTGTTATGCATGGAGATTTAAAAACTGCGCATGACTGATTCTCTATGAACAGCTGCAAAGGAGACTCAGATTCACTGCTAAGGAGGGGGGGTGAGTGGGGAGGGAGAAGAGAGGGAGAACTAATCACTAGGAAAGGATGGGGAAAATAATTAACAAATGGTTATTTGATAGTCTGAAGTTTGAAACAGTCTTTAAGTTAGGAAGAATTTTACTAATGGAAATGGATGGAATAGAGACGTCTGTCACTTGGGACAGACAAAATGACCCTGAATAATGATATGGATCCCGTTCTAGGAATCAGGAAGTCATCTTTTTAAGTGGAAAGCTGTTGTATAAGCAGGAAAGGGATTGCAGAGGAAGCTGGGATCTTCCTGTCGATGGCCTCAAAAGCTGAGATTGAAATTAATTTTCTTGTGAAGAGTAGCGTGGTAACACTAAGAAATGCAATTCCAATGACAGAGGAAAAGAAGAAAGAATTAGAAAGCCATTAGAAAGGCTGAAATGACAAATTCTGGGTAACTTATTTTGGAAGAATACAGAAATGTAAAGAAAAATGCATGTTGGAGGGAGAAGGCAAGGGTGTATTCTACAGGCTAGATAGTTAATATATTTTACATGTAATTTCAGTATACTGTGCACTTAATAAAAAGTATTCTTTATCACTTTTCTCCTAGACATTTATTTAGATAGACTTTAGAATCTCAAGTCAACCATATTAATAGTTTAAATGACATACACTGAGCCTCGGATCAGTTGAATAGCCTGAGGTCATATTGCTAGTATAGTAGTCTCCCCTGATCTGAAGTTTTGCTTTATTGGATTTCAGTCAACTGTGATCAACTCTAGCCCCCAAATATTAAATATAAAGTACCATAAATAATCAATGCATCAATTAGAATTACATACTGTCTTAAGTAATATGAAAAATATGCATGCCTTTTCCTCTTCCCTTCTTAGAAAATGAGTCATCCCCTTGTCCAGAGTATCTACTCTGTATATATTATCTACCTATGACTCATGGAGTAGATTTCTTAGATATAGTATCTCTTACTGAAATGTTTCAGGGCTGTGTCATTTCAGACTTGATACTCTCTGTAGTTTTGGGCATCTATTGAGTGTCGTGCAATGTATGCATAAATATATGGGCAGGAGGCTACTTTAATCTAAGATATTACTTTAAACCTAGAATATCTGACTCTAGCTTTGTGTTTTGAAGTACAAGAACCTCATGTGTAATTTAAGAGTGGAGGTAAATGGTAAGCATGCAAGACAAACAATATTTCAAACCTTATCAAATGGGAGAAGTTTCAGCCTTCTGAGGATGCTTGATTAACTTTTCAGGACATGATGGTGTGTAGAGATCCTTTTATTATAGTTCTGAAGTCTTTCCATTAGGAACTCAGACAGGCTTGGCTGAATAGTTGTTCTATTATATAAGACATTGGCAGGGGTCACTCTAGTATTTAATAACTTATCTGAAAGGAGCAAGATAACTCAGTCCCCAGATGTGTGACATCTTCATAGAGATGAATGAAAAATCTAGGCTCATTTAGACTCTGGTCCACAGTTCTATATATGACATCTCTATCAAAGGGTTTTCAGTTAGTGAATCATTTATGTGCAGAGACCTATATACATAGAATTGTGCAACAGGCATTTTCTTATGCCTGGTTTCTTCAAAAATATGTGTAAGCCATTCACATCATTGCTGGGGATTGTAGCCCACCCATACTTGTCGAGCATATCACAATGTCATTACTCTTTCCATTAATGGATATTCAACTGATTTCCAAATTGAACTACAATAAATGGTGCCGATATGATTATTCTTGGCATGTCTTTAAGTGAACTATGTTCATGTTTCTCCCAAGTATTGTCCTAGCGCTAGAACTGCTCCATCATGGGGTATACCTGTCAGCTAACAGTTTTCCATGACATTTGTAAGAGCTTACACTCTCAGTTGAAATGTGTGTGAACTGCAGTTGCTCTACATTCACTGGTATTGTCAGGTCCTATTAATTTTAGTCATTTGAGCTTTTTGAAAGGGGTCATTTTGACATGTATTTTCAAAAGCTTACCAAGAATTATTCCTAGTTTGCCTGCTTAGCTTTATTCTTATACTTTATTGACAGATTAAGGAGGGAACTTATGTGATTATTCCATTAAAACCTTTCTTCATTTCATAGGTATACAGCACATCTCTCCAAACTCTACTAAAGCATTGAGAAAAAGTTGATTCAGATGAAGCTTATACTCAAAAGACTTCTGACATTTTTTTTCTTGATGATCTTTTAATATATTTAAGCCAGATGACATTTGGCTTAAATGGCACTCCCTTTGCCATATCTGTTCCTATGTAAGACAAATAATTTCAACATCTATCACATTGGGATTACATGGTAAAAATACTTTCAGTTGGTAAAGTTTAGGTAATTTGAGGATCTACAAGTTTATCACAGCCTTATTCAGTATATTTCCTTTCAAAGAAAAGAACTTCTAAAAAATTTTGGGCTCAGTTGCCAGGAAAACAAGGGACAAATGATCTGTGTCTGTGGGTAGTATACACTAGAAAATAAGTCCTGAAATCCCATATACTTAAGAGCCATGTATTCATGGGATCCTATTAAAATGGATGCCTTGAAATAGTTTTCCAATGCAGGCACAGTTGAACTCAGTTCTTTCATGATGCTTTTATCCCCACCCTTCTATTTTACTTCCTTTCCATCCCTGTTCCTTCCTGAGTGCAATAATCCTAACAGATGCAAGGAAACCTCTTGATACATACAATAAGCAGCTCATTGTGCTGCTGCTGATGTTGTGGCCACTGGTGATGCTAAAGGAGATAGCGGTATCTTTTCCATTGTGATATTTTCAAATATGAAATTAACTGAGTTAGATTATGAAAGTTGCTTCTGGACTGATAGATCCAGAATGATCCTCCTCAGAGCAACCATTTAGTGGAAGGTGGAGAGAATAAAGGAAGCAGCAGAGCTGGCTTCTGTAACAAAAGATAAGGCAGTTTTCTCTACTTCACTGTTCTCTTCTTATACTTTTTAAGGAAACCAGAGGCTTAACTTCCCTTGGACTTTCTGCAAGTGTTCTCAAATTGAACTTAGGAAACTTCAAATGTGTTTCTTTTCCATGCAAACAAATGAGCCCTGACTGGATCAGTCCCTTCAGTAGATAAGTCATGGGTTACAGTATATTTTTGTGACCTCTCCTATTCTCTATAACCATATTGTAAAACCTGCAAGGTCGGAGATGTCTCCTGTACATCTTTGTATTCTGCCTTGCACTTAACTCAGGATAGGGGAAATGTCACATTATCCTGCTGATTAAGCCCATTAAGGATTCAGGTTGCATAACTTTCCTAATAGGGAGTGGAGAATAAATTCTGCAAGTGAGTTTAATGTTCACCCAAAGCATCAACAGCCAATGTAGTGGCAGTGCCCTTTGGCCATGCACGAAATACAAGAGAGAGAAAGAGAGTGATCTTTTTCTAACTCTTTGTGAATTACTCTCAACTAAGTTCTCACCTCAGGGGCAGGATGATATTTGTTTGTTCTCTTATAGATTCTTCTTCAGCCTTGGTGTGAAACCACCAACTGAGTTGGAAGATCCAAACTGGGGCAGGGAGTTTAAAGAGGGGCACAAGAGACTCAATTCCAACAGATCTTCAAGTTTGTTGTGAGTCAACTTTGCCCATTGAACACCGAGGCATCTGCTCATACATAATTGTAGATAAGATAGAAAATTCTTCATAAAAGAATACTGACAGGACAATATGCCTGTCTGAGTACATGAATACATGTTTATTTAATGAGTAAAACTGTACTTAAGATGACTATTTGAAGAATTTTAAACTAATCGAGGGGAGGAATTACAGTGCCCAGACATTTCCATCCATATAGGAGGAAAGAGGGCTATTTTCACATGCTTATAGTGGGATGATACTGCCCTTCTCAGTATCTTATGAAGCACTTAAATAGAGCATGCCCATGTGTGTGTTTTCTGCATTAAAGCTAACATAAAGATTGTGTTCAGCTATGGATTACAGGACCAAATTAAGCTGTAGGTACCAGGAATGGTGAGAAACATCTATACCCCGATATTCTGGAGTTTGTGACAGGGTCCCATAAGTTGGAGGCCATAGACTAAGGCTCTACATAAGAACAAACAAGCAAAGCAACAACAGCTGTAATACTATACTTAATTAATCAGCCTTCTAATGATAAAAGGCAGAAAACATTAGTATGTATTCCTTTCATCCAAGGAGAATGATTTTTTTAAACAATATAAACACATTTTTTAAGTTTTGTTCAATGTTTAAGAAAAAGAATTTAAGAACTATAATGAGGGCTGAGATGATGAGTCTATCAGTAACATGCTTGTCTTGCAAGCAAGATAACCTATGTTGAGTAACCAGCACATATATACAATACACACACACACACACACACACACACACACACACACACAC
>CABHPH010160440.1:41084-81789 GCA_902168325.1 Peromyscus nudipes | reverse complement strand
TTTAGGGGCTGGCAGGGGCGGAGCCTGCCTTTTTCAGGGTGGTGGGCGGGCCTCCGGGGATGCTCTGCTTCCTGCCCCCAGCCCAAAGTGCCACCGTGGCGTTGGTGGCGGTCTCCAGACTGAACACTTTTGGCCCTGAGATCCTCAAATTTGCAACCTGTAATCCGGACCCCGAGAGACGCCCTACGGGGAGTTGCCCGCCGGCCTCTCTGCGGCCGCTAGCCAGTTCCGACCTCTAATCACCAGGCTCCTCGCTGGTTCAAGCACCTGCCCTATAGTGGGAGGGAGGTGGCCAGATGTGGGATGGCAGATGGAAACGCTTATAGACTAGTCTGCGCCCCGGTGGAGAAACTGGGTGGGCACAGCTGCACATTGTCCCTGGAGGAAGCCGGCCCTGGGCCTGCCCTCCAGAAGTGCCCATACACCAACGTAAAATTTCTTAGCAACAGAACCCCCTTCCTTCTTCCCATTATGCATGCAGCTGTTTGCCGCTCTCAGGAACTAAATCAGATGAGACAGGACCTAGGGGTTCAGCCAACAGTTTGAGCTCCTCGGCTATTCCCACCCCTACTCTTCGTCCCCAGTTCTCACACCCTTGCTTTCCCAGCTTCGGTGTCTGGTTGCGGCTGCCCTGTGCACTCACTGTGACTTTGGGCTAGGGTGGAAGTAGAAGGCCAGGAGGGTCTCTTTGCGACTGGATAAAATTATCGGCCTCAGAACCTGGGAAGAAGGCGGGTATTCGACGTCTAGGGGCGGAGAGAGGGGGCGGAGGAGCTCCCCTTTGAATCTTAGTCGGTGGGCTGCCGGCGATTCTCGACAAAAGCAGAGGTGGCTAGCGGGTCTGGCTGGCCGTGCGTGCAACTCTTTTCAGTTCCTCTACCGGTTCTTTAGGATTGGAAATTACAGCTGTTACGAAGGGCCTAATCCAAGGCACTAGGTGAGTCGCTGGGACTCCCCCATCATCATCAGCCCACCCTGAACTTACTTCAGGTGTAGTTTTATACACCTCTGGGGCAATGGTGCATCAAAGTTGGGTGGTTTATGGAGAGGGTGCTGGTGTGTGTGTGTGTGTGTATACGTGCATGGGTGTTAGGGACCATATCCCGAGCTTTATCACCCCTCCTCTCTTCACTCTCTATCCCCCAAGACCAGATCAATCAACTGGCATAATCCCCAGGGAGTAACCAGACACTTTGTTGGGGCTTCTAGTTGGCTCTAATGTGGCAGAGGAAGGGGCAGTGTTAGCAACAAGCTTTTGTACGAGGAGCAGTGAGGCTGGTCTTTTCGAACTGGCTTTGTTTCTGACCTCCGGACCTGGCTTCCCTCTCCTGGCAGGGTGCCACCTACGCGCTGATGCCCCGAGTGCTCAAAGGGCTTCCAGCTAACCATGCTGCACCTACCTTGGCGCTGCCCCTGCTACTACTATTACTGCTGGTGGTGTGGAGCCCGCTCCCCATTAGCGCGAGGCGGTCCACAGGGACTGATTACCTGCGGCGAGGCTGGCTGCGGCTACTAGCCGAGGGCGAGGGCTGTGCTCCCTGCCGGCCAGAAGAGTGCGCTGCGCCGCGGGGCTGCCTAGCAGGCCGGGTGCGGGATGCGTGCGGCTGCTGCTGGGAATGCGCCAACCTGGAGGGCCAGCTCTGCGATCTGGACCCCAGCGCCAACTTCTACGGGCGCTGCGGCGAGCAGCTCGAGTGCCGGCTGGACGCGGGCGGTGACTTGAGCCGAGGAGAGGTGCCGGAGCCGCTGTGTGCCTGTCGCTCGCAGCGCCCACTGTGTGGTTCCGACGGCCGTACCTACGCGCAGATCTGCCGCCTGCAGGAGGCCGCCCGCGCTCGGCCCGACGCTAACCTCACTGTGGTGCATCCCGGGCCCTGTGAATCGGGTACGCAAGCCCAGGGCTTTTTGTACTAGGACTCGGGCGTCCTAAAAGCACTGCTCCCCGATCCCCGACACGATTGGTCCGCAGAGAGAAAAGATGAGTAAGCCCGAGAGCCTCAAAGGCTGCCAACTAAAACGCAGGTCGAGATTTGTGGCAGGTTTAATGTAATGAGCTGCCTGAGAACCAGACTAGCAGGGACCAGCCCTCCGAGGGAACGGGCACATAGCCAATAGCTGGGTCAGAACTGAAAAGACCCCAAGACAACCCCCCGCCCCTCACCCCGAGACTTTGTCCAGACTGCGGGAGCCCCGGCAGAGGGATTTTACAGCCTGTTAACCACAGCTCTCGCCTATCCCTTTTCTCTTGCATTTAGGGATTAGTTGAAAGGAAGATGGCTTCTTGCTTTCTGTCGCCCCTCATCCTTGGGGTTGGGGGATGTTCAAGACTGAGGTTTTCTTTGGCGGCTCTCACTTCCTCAGCCTCCACCTAATGAGGTCTAGCTGGGCTGCAGCAGTTGCAGTGAAAACAAACGCGCCACTAGGGGGTCCCAACAGTTTCCCCCGGTGCAACAAGGTGGTTTCAGGTTCCTCGGCCTCGGCACTGGTCCCACCTCCACCCGCTCAGAGCCCAGACCGTGTCACATTCTCACGACATTTGGAATGTGGCTGCTCTTCAGGCCTTTGGGAACTGGGCCTGCTTAGAAAAGGGGGAAGGAGGGGAGAGAGGTGTTGGTTACACAGCCCGCAGGAAAGGGGCCCCAGGGTAGAGTGAGGACAGGGGAGCAGTCCAGGACACAGTGTGGTTGCTCAGCTAAGCTACGGGTCTGTAGGCATGTTTGTGCAATTTGCACACTGCTCCGTGTACCTGTGCATCTCTGTTCCTGCTTTTGCGCTCTTGTGTGTATCTGCACCTACATTTGTCTGGACCTGTGCTTGTGGGATATTTTCTTTGCAGATGTGTGTTCACCTCGGCATGAGTTGTGTTCTGCCCTAAACATGTGCGCATTAATTTGTAATTTGTGTTCTTGCTGAGCTGGATACAGCTTCCTGTTCTCAAGCCTCACCCTCCCATCCCCCTGCCCCAGAGCCCCAGATCCTATCACAGCCTCACAATATTTGGAATGTGACGGGACAGGATGTGATCTTTGGTTGTGAGGTGTTTGCCTATCCCATGGCCTCCATTGAGTGGAGGAAAGATGGCTTGGACATCCAGCTGCCAGGAGATGACCCCCATATCTCTGTACAGGTAGGAACAGGGAGCAGGGGCAAACTCTTGGAAAACCTAGGGCTCCCCCAAGTGACCTTGCTGACAGCACATCTGGCTCCAGTTTAGGGGTGGACCTCAGAAGTTTGAGGTGACCGGCTGGCTGCAGATCCAGGCTTTGCGTCCTAGTGATGAAGGCACCTACCGCTGCCTTGCCCGGAACGCCCTGGGCCAAGTGGAAGCCTCTGCTACTCTGACAGTGCTCACACCAGGTAAGGGGGCCCCAAGCTCTGGGGTCGGGGCACTAGGAGGATGGGGTGTATTAGGACCTTGAATTCGTGTAAGGAGCAGTCCGCATGGGAATGTTGTGCCCCACAAGCGTAGCTTTCCTACACACTGAGCTGTGTCTGCTTCGTCTGGGCCTCCTCTGATCTTTCTCCTTCATCACATATGTTTGCAGACCAGCTGAACGCCACAGGATTCTCCCAGCTGCAGTCACTTAATTTGGTTCCTGAGGAGGCAGAAAGTGAAGAGGATTACTACTAGGTCCAGATCTCTGATTTGTGGGTGTGGGTGTGTGGATACGGTATCCACCCCTGCTGTGGGGAAGACGTGGAGAAGACTGGAAAGGGCGAGCAGGGTCCTTTCATGGATTGTTTAATGCTCGTTGTAGCCTCAGTTTACCTTTTCTCAAAACTCATCTTCTAGAAGCTTTCCGCCTCATCGAGTTCCTAGGGACACTTACCAACTGTAGTCCTTTCTGCCGTGTGAGCACAGCAGAACTGACTTAGTTCAGAGCAGCGGGAGGGTGGGTCAGCCCATGTCTTATACCTCCCCAGTGGATAAAGCCCGCCTGGTATATGACTAGACACAGTGGGCACCAATAAAAAATAGTCAAACAGAGCCACGCTGCTGCAAACACTTCTTGCAGATGTGCACATGGAGACCAGACAACCCTGAGTGGCCTCCCACTCAACAGGACTCCGGCATCAAGTGATTGATTACAAGCCCTAAACAGGCCTGCTCTGAGAAAGAAGGCTTGCGCTCAGGCCTATACTGCCCTCTCCTGTCCTCTAGTGAGGGAGCCTAGAGCCGTCTGGTTGGAGGGAGGGCAGAAGTTATCCCCCCCACCCCACCCCGTTGGTATAGGGATAGATTACCAGTTTCCTAGTCCTTATTCTCATCTCCTCCTCAGGCAGAGTGGAGAAACAGGTCTATGTGAGTGGGACCCCAATATGAATGTTTAAACTGAGTGGTTGGGGCACCCGTGTTAGCCACATCCTTCTTCTGCTCCCTCATTTCCTTCCCATTTCCCAGCTGAACCCCAAAGTCATAGTAACCCTATTTCCAACTGTCCCAGCTATGACCTGTCTTATCTGATTTGAAGTCCTTCACAAAAGTGCTCTTTGGCCTAAGTCGCTCCTTCTATTCTCTGGACCTAGCCCAGGGACACTGAGGAGCTTATGAGATTGTCTAAGGGTAGGTTGGAGTTAGTCATCAGGCCAAGATGCTGTGTGTGGAAAGCGACAACCTCCTACGCCCCTGGGCTCCTCCCGGAGCTGGCGCCACCGCGGGGAGGGACGGCATTTGGCTCAGCGTCTGCGTTTGCTTTGTGGGACCCAACGCAAACTGCTAGGCCCCCCGGGAGGGGCGTAGCCGAGAACCCCATCTTCGGGGCTGGCCACCCTTCCAGCGTGTGTGCACTGCGTTTTCAACGGCTTCTGCCTAGCGGCAGTCACTTTTCCAATAGGGTTCTCACGGTGGTCCCCGGTGGTCGTGCTCCGCTGTTTGGGCCCAACACTTGCAACGAACTGCAAGGGAGTAGGAGAGTAGAAGATCTGGGTCGAGCTGGCGAGCATCTTGCTGTGTGATCTCAAGAAGGTCCGCTCCCCCCTGCGAGAGGGGACCTGGGTCTGGGTCCTTGCGTCCATCGTAGCTTTGCTCGGTGGGAGCTCCAAGGTGCCCCTGTGGCTTGCCTGTCTCCTCTCACCCACCTGCAGAGCACAGGCTGACTCTTCGCCCAAACCCGAAATCTGTCCCGTGGGCAGACTCTATAGGGGGTTACCTCCTTGACACCTCAGTTTCCCCCTCTGCCGCCTCGAGGGTTTGGGCCCTGAAGCCTGGAGTGGAAGGACGCGCCGCGCGGCCCACCGCCTTCATCCTCCCCGCACCCCGCCTCTGCCGCAGCGGACGGGGTTTAATAATGTCGCCGGAAAGTGACACGCGATTTATTATTAAAGTAATGCGGGCGCGGGGACGGGAAAGGTTTAATAAACGCGCTGAGATGCCTAGGATTATTCACCGCAAATAAATGAGAGCGCGGGCGGTGTTTTAATAAATAATTTCCCGCCGCTCCCGAGGGAGCAGAGGGGAGGAGGACGGGGGAGCTGAGCGGCTGCTGGCACTCCCGGCTCCGCAACCCCACGGGTTTCTGAGCCTTCTTCACCAGTCTGCTCACAGCCGCTGTGTGCTGCTCTTGGAGAGCCGAACCAGAGAGGCCCAGGCCTGGAGGTGGGAGATGCCCTGTGCACCACCACCCTACCCCCAGCGCCCACCTCTGGGAGCTGAAGTTTGCTCAAGGTGTAGCAAGTGAGTTCCATTTTGCTCCCACCTGGACGTTGGGAGGCAGACCAGCAGGATTAATACGAATCAGCCCCTCCCAAACTTGAGTCCTGGCCTCCGACCTTCCGGGTGGGCTGTTCTTTTGCTTTTGGCTAACCCTGGCTGTGTTTCTCCCCCGTTCAGGGCAGGGTGTGTGGAGAAAATTGTATGTAGAGACACGTGTGTGCTAAAGGCACCGACCCCATCACCGTGGTTATAACGCGGACACTGTTCTGGCCGCTTCTGCTTAATAAGGTTCTAGGGCTCTCTCCTCCACGCTGGTCGGAATCGAGGGTGTGGGGCTTAGCCAAGTCTCTCTCTGTCACTCAAACGCGCGCGCGCGCGCGCGCGTACACGCGTCGATCTGAGGACTGGACGGAACTGGAGATTCCAGGGGGAATCCGCCCATCCAATAGAAGCCTGAAAGCTTGAGAGAAAAGGGAGAACTTGATTTTGAAGAGGGCCAACATTGCAGACTTTGGGGACCGAGGACGCGCTCACAAAACAGCTGAAGGTGATGGGGGCAGGCTCTGTACATCTAACACCGAGAATGGTGTCTTTAGTGGGCAAAGCGACCTCTCTGGCAAGTTTTAGGCGTACAGGCACCGGGAAAAGGCTGCCATCTAGTGGATATTTCTGGTGGTGGCAGCTGGGCCTGGGCTAGGGGCCTTGAGAGTTTTCATTAAATTGGAAAAATTCGTGTGCAAAGATGCTTCACAGGAGGGCTCAGCGATTAAGAGTCCTAGCTGCTCTTCCAGAGGACAAGGGTTCAATTCCCAGCCACACCATGTGACAACTCATAACTGTCTCTAACTCCAGTTCCAAGGGATCTACACCTTCACACAGACATACACACAGGCAAAACACCAATGAACATAAAATAAAAACAAGTACATTCTATATAAAAAGGCTGTAAAAAAAAGATTCATGGGGGGGGGTGATGGAGCACGCCTTTAATCCCACACACGCAAATCTCTGTAAGTTCGAGGCCACCTTGCTTTACATAGTAAGACCTGGTCTCAAAAAAATAAAAATAAATAAACAAGTATATATACATGTGGGTAACATTGAGTTGTATAGACACATTTGTATGCATAGGCATTGCATATATGGATATATTAGTATGCATTTCTTTGCAAATATGTGTTCATTAAATGTCATTATTTCTATGAACATCTGTAACATAACCAGGACTATTATTAGAACTGGGATTATATCATGGGAGAAAAATAGTCTTTTCCTCAAGGAGTTTACATTCTGGTTTAAGACATGTGCAAATGTACACATATTTACATGAATTAAATATGGGTGTACTTTCAGGATTATGTGCACCGTACATGTAACTGCCTGCACATGTATGTGTGAAGGGCAGAAGGCTGCACTCTGGTGGGCCAGAAAAGTCCCTGGATTTTTATTCAAAAACTTAGATCCTGGGCCAGTGAGATGGCTTAGGGGGTAGAGGTGCTTGATGTCAAGCCTGATGACCTGGAATTTATCCCTGGAATCCACGTGAAGTAAACCGCACAAAGTTTGCCTCGAACCTCCACATGTGCGGTGTTTATCCCCGCTCACAAACATGCACACATGCAAGAATAATTAAGAACATGGATCCTGGGGCTGCAGAGATGGCTCAGAGGTTAAGAGCACTTGCTGCTCCTGAGGCAGACCCAGATCTGGTTCCCAGCACCCACGTGGAGGCACACAACCATGTGGAACTCCAGCTCTAGAGGATCATATGCTCTCTTCTGGCTTCCATGGGCACTGCATGCACATGGTGTGCTTACATGTATGCAGGCAAACATCCATATATGTAAAATACATAAAACCAAAACAAAATGGAGGTTCTGTTGCCTAGAACCCCGCCCTGGGTGTGCAGACCTCAGGAGGCAGAGGAAGAAGTGCTGAAGATACATTGGTTACCTCAGAATACATTTGCGCGTTTCTTCAGCCCTCTGAGTGACCAAATGCACCCCCCTCTGACATTTATGTATTGTTTTAAAAATACATATATGAGGGGCTGGAGAGATGGCTTAGCAGTTAAGAGCAGTGGCTGCTCTTCCGGAGGACCTGGGTTCAATTCCCAGCACCCATGTGGCAGCTCACAGCTGTCTGTAATTGCAGCTCCAGGAGTTCCGAAACCTTCACACAGACACCAATGCACATAAAATAAAAAATACATGTATGAGTATTTTGTCGATATACCACGTGCATGCCTGGTTTCCTCAGAGGCCAGAAGTGGACATCAGATGCCCTGAAACTGGAGTTACAGATGACTGTGAGCTGCCATGTGGGTACTGGGAATTGAACCCAGGTCCTCTGGAAGAACAGTCAGTGCTCTTAACTGCTGAGCCATCTCTCTGGCACACACTCTCCCCTTTCTTTCTTTCTTTCTTTCTTTCTTTCTTTCTTTCTTTCTTTCTTTCTTTCTTTCTTTCTTGGTTTTTCAAGACAGGGTTTCTCTGTGTAGCTTTGGAGCCTGTCCTGGAACTCACTGTGTAGCCCAGGTTGGCCTTGAACTCACAGAGATCCACCTGGCTCTGCCTCCCGAGTGCTGGGATTAAAGACGTGCACCACAGCTGCCAGCTCCCCTCTTCTTTCTTAAGAAGGAGAAGCTATAGAAGCCTGTTTGTGGTAACAAAAGTTTATTCAGGTCACAGCTCACTTCCTCTCAAGGCAAAGCACCTTCAAGAAAGGGTCACAGGCAGGAGGTGGGTTTGAGGGCAGTGTGGGGATCACTTAGAGACTGGCAAGGATCAGGTCTGAAAGATATTAAGTTTTGGAAGTTAGTTGCAGATCAGGAGGGGGATGCTTGGGGAGGGATGGTGTAGTTGGATTGAGAGGGGCCTGAGGGAAGAAATGAGGCCAGGTTCAGGGACCAAGTTAGATTTGGGGGGCTGGAGACAGATGCTCTGGTAGCAGGGGTACAATGAGTGCCGAGCAGAGGCTGGAAGCCAGCTCAGACAAGTCACCCTCCCCTCTTCCCGCCACTTCCTTTCCACTTGAGGGGGCCCCTAACCCTCCCTACCCTTTTCTGTGCTTAAGCTGGGATCCAGATGCGCTGGGTGCAGAAGAGGAGAGCTTTAAGGCTTGGGGCTTAGCCTAAATTAGGTGACTCACTGGAGGGTAAGGTGGAGCAGACTCTCAAGACCAGTGTTCCATGAAACATTGTCCCAACTCCTGGGTCATTTCTTACCATGCTGTCACTACAGCTCTGGTCTAAACTCAGTCCAGGGCATTCAAACAAGGGTGGGGTGTGGCCCTGGAAGAAAACATAATCCCTATGAGTGCACCCTTAGGGTTGAATCGGGGCAGAGCTTCCTGGTTCCCTCTTCCCTCTTCCTTTTTTTTTTTTTTTTTTTTTTTTTTTTGCTACAAGGATGTTGTCACGGCCCAGAGTCAGGCGCTACCCAGGTCTCTGTGGAAGCAGACATGCCCCCTTCCTTCTCACCCACCTTTGCTCCATTATTTCACCCTAAACCAGAGGTTTTATTTCCTCACTGCTTCTCTTCCGTGTCGTCCTGCCTCTTCCTAGGGTTGAGGTCTTTGGGGTGGGGGTGGGGGTGAGGGGGGAAGGACAGGGTCTCACTGTGTAGCCTTGGTTGTCCTAGAACTCACTATGTAAACCAGACTGGCCTTACTCATCAAGGTCTGTCCACTTCTGCCTCCCGAGTGCTGGGACTGCAGGTGGGTGCCACCACACCCAGTCTGAGCGTTGAGACCTTGGCTGGGCTTTTTCCTCAAACATCAGGAGGGGTTACAGAGGCAGGCTGGATTTATTCTTGACATTTTCTCTGCCATCCAGGCAACTGAAGTCTCTCAGGACAGAGTAGATAGCTATGGAACACAAGCTTTAGGTCAACTGTGTCCCACCATCAAGTCTCATCCCATCCACGGAGTGTAGGGCACCTTGAGAGGGTGGGACAGACTTCAAGGAACTGAAAAAAACACCTGAGTGCCCTAGGAGAAAAGAAAGAACCCCTAAGAGAAGCAGTGAGGGGCTGAGGGAAGGGATGGACCTTCCAGGGATGATGGCTGAGGCCTCTAGGGACAATGGCTTCCTGTCTCTCATCTGCTCCCTGTCTTAGGTAATTGAAGCAGGCCAGAAGGTCCCATAGTTCTTGGCTAAACTGGCCTCTCAGTGACCCAGGTGCTGACTTGGGTTTCTCTAGGTCTCCTGCCCCTCCCCCATTGTGGGCACTGGCATTGGAGGGCTGAATTCTGGGACAGCAGCAGGGATCTCCAAGGGCATAGGCTCTGAAGGGTAGAGATGGATCTTAGGAGCCGAGCTGGGGGCTCTAAGGGAAAGCCGGCGAGTGGCTGTGGGATCATATAATGGGTCTGAGCCTCAGTTCTGCTGCTTCTTAGTTCATGCCTTGGGACAGCTTCTTTTTTTCTTAAAACATTTTAGAGAGAGAGAGAGAGAGAGAGAGAGAGAGAGAGAGAGAGAGAGAGAGAGACAGAGACAGAGACAGAGACAGAGAGAGAGGCTGCACATGAGCATGCAGTTGCTCATAGAGGCCAAAAGAGGGTGTCAGGTTCCCTGAGTTACAGGCAGTTGTGAGCCTCCACATGGATGCTGGGAACAGAATGCTGGTCTTCTGGAAGAGTAGCAAGTACTCTTAATGGCTGAGCCATCTCCCCAGCCTCCAGGGCCAGTTTCTTCACATTCCTTCTTCTGTGCCACCTTCTGTGAGATAATGACAGCAGTTCACAGGTGCTAGAGTTTCTACAAGTAGCAGAGCTGGAGCACAGTAGGTGTTCCACCAATGGTCTACCCTACCAAGATTATTTCTAGGCCTGTTTGCTGAAAAGGGACACGGTGCCCAGTGCAGGATCTCCTTTGAAGTACATTGCAACTTTGTGCCTGCCCAGAGGAGACCTTAGGAACTGGGCCTTCAGAAGAAGGGGAAGGGCTGAGGCAGGGAAGAGATGCACAGGGACCTGACTTCCAAAGAGCTTAGCGGGTCACCCCTACCCCCAGCCCACTACAGGGAGCCCCTGTCGGAACTCAGGGCTCTAGCTTTGGATGGTGGGGAGGGGCATCCCCCAAACTCACCTCCATCCATCTCTTTTATCTGGGCTGCTGAAGGGCTGGAGCTCCAATGGGGCCTCTGATGGTGAACAGACACAGCCCAGGCGGAAGCTGCCAGAACTGCTCTGAGCTGGAGCTGAGGACAGGGCCAGGGGTCAGTGAAGAAAGATAAAGCTCAGAGCAGCTGAAGGCTCAGGGGATCCTTGAGGAGGCATAGCGGGAACTGAAGGCAGGTTGCTTTGGGAGGAGGCAGGGCCGGAAGCCTCTGATGAGGACCAGTGGCCATCAAGGGCTTCAGATGGCCAGACAAGGCCTTTGATGACTCTTTGGGAGGAGGGGAAAAGAAAGATTCCTCCCGAGGAAAGGGTTCAAGGAAGACAGGGTGTCCACCAGGAATGAGGGGTGGCTCCTGGGAAGTTAAGACAAGTTAGGGTAGCCTTCTAGGGCCAGACCTGGGGCAGGGTTTTGGGGACGCCTTACCTTTAAGGCAGAGATGGGGAAAGGGTTGGTAAGTGAATCTGTGATTTTTTAGTTCCTGTTTTAATTAACTTTGAAGGGCTTGGGGCCTCCCTGAACACCAGGGAGGGGAGCAGAGAGGACGTTCATTTTCCTCTTCTCCTTTTTAAAGACATTTTTATTAAATCACTTTGTTTTCATTCTGGCTCGAACATGGGGCGTTTAAATGGAAAAGTAATTATTTCACCTCGTTTGCTTATGGAGAGAGGAGATCAGGGAAAGAGAGAGCCGCCAGCAAGAGGGAAAAAGAGGCCTCCACCTCAGACTGGCACTGCACACATATGCACATGCCTGAAGCATGCACGCACACACAACCATGCTCACACACCAACATCAGCCCACATGCCCTTCTATGCTGACACATCTGATGTGCTCCCTGCCCCCAATAGAGGTACCTCAGTACTTGCAAATCCTGCTCCACGTTCTCCTGAGGACACACACCTTCACAGCTGTACTAGTTTTCTGTCACATGCTGACACCACAAATGTGCATTCTCCTTCTCTGTCTTTCTCTGTCTATCTGTCGCTCTCTTGTACTATCAGGCTTATTGAGTTACATCACCACAGGTACACCTGGGTTCAGACACCAAAACCGCACACTCTCTTTCTGAAATACACACCCTGATCAGGACCCTTGGGGACAGACTCATGTGAGGGGAGAAGGCAGAAGAGTATTCCTGGACCCCCAAATCTATCTAGACTCCTCCAGACAGCTGAGCTCCGACCCTGCTGCCAGCTTCTCCAAATGATGGCTTCGTGGCCTTGATTCTGTGGTCTTCGGCAGAGTCCTTCCTATGCATTGCCCTCCATCCTGATGACCTAGGCAGGGCAAGGGGAGGCCCTACAGGTTTCCCGGGCTCAACTGGCTTTCCTCGGGACTCAGGTTCCAACCCCAGCTTCCCACACACTCCATGGCTACACACTGCACCTCACTGGCGTCAGAGGGGTTAAAACTTCGGTAGCTCCCCGCCCCCCAACCTCAACTCGGCTGGTACACCGAAGGCTGGGTTCGCGGGAGCCGTACCTGTACTTTGTCTTCATCTGTCACCCCTTCTGACAGTCAGATACATCTTGTGGGGGGCGTGGGGGGGCGGGGGAGCAATAATTAACCTCTCCCGCCTCAACCCCCAAATGCTGCTGCTTGAATGCGCGTTGTAGCTGGGGCTGCGGGGCTGCGGCGGAGGGAGGGAGCCGAGGAGATGGAGGGGCGAGGGAGAGCGCGGGCAGCCGGAGTGCAGCCAGCACACCGGAAGGGCCTTGACTCCTTTCTCGCCTGGCCAACCGCTACCCTCCTCTTCCAGGCTGATCCTGGGGAATCGAGGGCAGACCGGAGAGGATGAGAAGGATGGAGAAAGTGCAGCGCCCAGATTCCTCACTCTCCCTCCCAGCGGAGGAGTTCTGACCCCTTCGGAAGAGGGCAGATGGTGGTCAGTGTGAGCCTAGGGAGAGCGTCTGGTGTTATCAGGAGCACACAGAGTCACGGAAAAGAGACTTGCACTGGGCTTGTGTAGAAGGAGTTGGGGACACCAGGCCGGTATTACACGTTGATGGCAAATGTCTAGAGCTTGTGTTAAATAAAGACCAATGTTTCTTCCAAGCAGTGAACGCGGAAGTGTGGGTAAAGGAGAGTCCAGACTTAGGTGGGACACAAAGGACACGGAAAAGCAAACCAAGCCCTTGGGAGGTGGCTGGAATTGCAGTAGGGGAACAGATGTGTCGTGGGCCAGGTCTCGGAAGACACAGATGGGACCAGAAGGGCAGAGTACTCTCAGTCTTCCCAAGCTGGCGCTCCAGGGAAGGAGCTGGTCCTGGAGCCTTCTCCAACAGACCCGTGGACACAGCCTCAGCCATGAGTTAAGTTCTTTGGGTTCTAATTCTAGTTTGACCACTAGTTGACTCTATGACAGGAGATAGGTCACTCAGCCTTTCTGGACCCCAGGTTTCTCATTTATCAACGGGGTGGGGGTGCTGATGAGACCCTCTTTAGATACTACATATAAAGATGTCCTGTAAATCACCCTTGAGCAGCACAGGCACAGACCAACATGAATAAGCTCATCACACATCCCCGGGCTTCCAATCATCTGTAAAATCTGCTGTGGTTGGGAAGGAGCCAGAGGCCAGGGCATCCCAGCTGAAAGAGCTGACGCTTAGCATTCTTTTTCGAAGAAAATAGCCTAGGAGTTGGAAAGTGGCGCAGCAGGACAGGAAGTTAGCACTGGAAAGGACAGTGGAAAAGGCTCAGCCTTAGAGAGGCAGCCCGTGAGAGAGCGCGCAGAGAAACCCCAGAGCGGCTGCAAACACTGCTGCTCTGAGTCTGAGTGAAAGGAGCTGACAGCTCTGTCAGGAAGTCACCTCAGATGAAGAGCCCCACGCCTTGTCTGCCAGGTTCCATCTCCCCAGGGGAGGAGCCCCTGTGAGTCAGGAGGCCTGCCGCCCTGGATCCCCCACCCAGCAGTACACACACAGCCTTTCTAAGATGCAGTTCATTACTGGCTATTAGTTTCTTCATCTGGAGAAACATTGGGAGTTTTGACAGCGTGGGGGAGAGGAGCAGAAAGAAATTAAGGCTGCCTGGGGTGGGGCCGCCTCTGCAGGAGCTGGGTCACCTGAGCAGTGTCATGCCTAGCTCTGAGCTAGTCTTCTGGGCCACTATGAAGATGAGAGTCTTCTCCTGGCAGCAGGAGTCTGGAATCCAGGACACATTGGGACCCTGGGGACAAAGCTGGGCTCTTGTGGAGAACCAGAGCTCAGGAAGGGTAGGCAATGGTGGGGCCACTTTCATTTGGGGGTAGACTTTGCATATCTCCCACCTAAGGGGTCTGAAGCGCTTCTTGGGCCACACTGGCTTGCTTGCCCTCTCCTCTCTCTCTCTCTCTCTCTCTCTCTCTCTCTCTCTCTCTCTCTCTCTCTCTCGGTTTTTCAAGATAGGTTTTTCTTTCTGTGTAGCTCTGGCTGTCCTGGAACTCACTCTGTAGACCAGGCTGGCCTCGAACTCACAGAGATCCATCTGCCTCTGCCTCCCAGTTGCTGGGATTAAAGGCATGTGCCGCCATTTCCGGCCACACTGGCTTTCTTTTGGCCCATCTCCTTCTCCTAGCCTCCCCTTCTGTGAGAGCAAGTCTCAGGATTGAGTCCTATCTTTGCTTTCTTCTCCACCAAACCTTCACCTATTATTTAACAAGATGACTCCTTAGTCTGTCCTTTAAAAATCATTTTTTAATTAACTTTTTTTTTTTTTTGGTTTTTCCAGACAGGGTTTCTCTGTGTAGCTTTGCGCCTTTTCTGGAGCTCACTTGGTAGCCCAGGCTGGCCTTGAACTCACAGAGATCAGCCTGGCTCTGCCTCCCGAGTGCTGGGACTAAAGGCGTGCGCCACCACTGCCCGGCTTAATTAACTTTTACTTGTTTGTTTGTTTGTTTTTTGAGACAGGGTTTCTCTGTGTAGCCCCGGCTGTCCTGGAACTCACTCTGTAGACCAGGCTGGTCTTGAACTTAGAGATCCACCTGCCTCTGCCTTTACTTTATTGTCCTTTACTTTAAAAATGTAATCTATGGAGTTGGGCAGTGGTGGCCCACACCTTTAATCCCAGCACTCAGGAGGCAGAGGCAGGCAGATCTCTGAGTTCAAGACGAGCCTGGTCTACAGAGTGAGTTCCAGGACAGCCAGGGCTACACAGAGAAACCCTGTCTCGAAAAACAAACAAACAAAATGTAATCTATGAGCATATGCCTAACACAGTTCAAAAGTGTGTGTAGAAACAGTACTTTGTGCCTTAAGTCACTGCTGTGGATAATTCAGAGTGTGTTCTCCTGGCCTCTTACATATTCAATACACACCCCCACACACATGCACATACTTTGAAACAACCACTATATAGATTTATCAGAGAATAATATCATTTTATAATTTTCTTTTTTCAATGTAAAGTACCAGAGGCTTTTTCCAGGTGAGGGACAGATACTTCACTTCACCCTTTATGTGGCAATCTCACAGGGACGTGGTCCCTATTTATTTATGGGCCTTTAGATTGTTTCCAAGTGGTACAAATAATGCCGCTGTGGCATCCTTAGCATGTTTTTTAGCACAAGAATGAGCATTTCTATGATTCCATATTCTAGAAGGGGCATTAATGGGGAAAAAAAAAAAAGCACGTACTCAGCATTTGCCACAAAACCAACAACAAAAACAGAAGGAAAGAAAGTATTTTCCTAAGCCTGACTCGTCTTTCAAGTTCGTTTCCTTATTTTCATTTTGTTTTCTTCTTGGGACTGAACCAAGGGTCCTGCTCTTGCTAGGCAAACAGCGTCACTGAGCTAAATCCCCAACTCCTCTTTCAAGTTTTAAACACGTCTTTCTTTCTTACTATTATTTATTCTTTGGCAGTTCAAACATGCGTGCGATGTGTCTGAAACACACATTTTAAAGCAAGCACTCATGGATGGGTGGAAGAGGGTGGCCTGCCGGTTCGCTGTTGGTGAATGGCAGTGAGCACTGGGGTCTCAGCAAGCCCATTTCCTGCTTCCCTCCAGCACCCCCCCCTTTGACTCCTTGCTATGGTCAGCATTGTTCCTGTTACCCAAGCACCATGCTTGGGATAATCTTTTAAAAGCTGAGTTTTTCACTCACTTTATTGTATTTGCATGTGTTTGTGGCTGACATGAACATATGTATACAAGTCACATGCACTCGGGTGTCTTTGAAGGCCAGAAGAGGGCACTGGGTCCCTTGGAACTGGAATTACAGGTGGTTGTGAGCCTCCTAATGTGGGTGCTGTGATCTGAACCCAGGTCCTCTGCAAGAACAGTAAATATTCCTAACTTCTGAGCCATCTCTTCAAATTCTTCCCTTTAAAACATTTATTTCATTTACTCTCCGTGTGTGTGTGTGTGTGTGTGTGTGTGTGTGTGTATATATATAAGTACGCACATGCCATGGCATACATGTGGAGGTCAGAGGACAGTTTTCAGGAATGGGTTCTTTCCTTCTACCATGTGAGTTTCAGGACTCAAACTCAGGTTATCAGCTTTGTGGCTAGGCACTTTTAACTACTGAGTGGTGGCTTGGTGTCCCTCTCAATTCAGATATGAGGCATCCTTAGAGAAAGGCCTGATACGGCAACAAGCTTTCAGCCATGTTTTCTCTCCTGATCATCTGCTTGGTCTCCTGATTCCAACACACTCTTAGCCTGTCTCAGTCTCCCGTTGACCCTGTTCCAGGCCTAGAGTCTTCAGCAATGTGCTTTTGTGGTAGTGAGTTTCCAATTGGCTCTGTTGACTGCGGACTGTCCCCTGCACCCCACACTAACTCTAAGCAGTGTCAGAAGCCATCAAAATCCAGGAACACCCCACCTGTGATCGAGAGAGGGGGAGGTAATGTAGAACTGTGCAATGTCATAAAAACTGGCCCTTAAGTCACTTCCAGTCACACCCTGGGGAGACCACTCAAGGGGCCACTCAAGGGTGCCCTGGCCTGAGATTCCTCTTCTCCCCTCAAGTTGCTCCCACCTGCCCGAGTCGTTAGGACAAGACTCTGGAGTTCTTCATCCAGCCCAAGGGCACCTGAAGCCTCTCCACTCTTTTCCTGGCATCTCTTCTCTCACTCAGAGGTTGCCAAATGGATGGTGAGCTTGGATGGGTCTTGGTGGCCGAACTCCAAACAGAGGGGGAGGCATCCTGGCCCCCCGCCAGCATTCTGTCCGTGGTAATTTGGCAGCAAAGTACCAGCTGCATATATCTGCACATCTGTTTATGCCTCTGGCTTGTTATTTATTCTCTGCCTTTCACGGGCACCGGAGCCAGAACACACCTCAACTCTCCCCAAGTTAGACTAACTGGGGAAGAAGGCTAGGACACTCAGTCACGCAATTGCTGAGACTCCTTCTCCAGCAGCTGCTGCCACTTTTCAGAGACACAGAGGAGAGGGGAGGAGGGGAGGCGGAGGGAGGGAAAGAGTGTGAGGAGAAGGGAGAGGAAGAGAGGGCTGTGGAATGAAAGAAAGCCTTGGACATGCTGGAGTGGTCGGGTAGCCTGGTCCTAGGCCCCACTGGAGAGACGCAGAGTCTTTACATTCACCCTGACCTTCTTTCCTGCTCAGCACGTGAATGCTTGGTTTCAGTGTGCGTGCCCGCGTAAGGTGGGGAGTGCACAGTCACGGGAACACAGTTTTCAACAGAGGGTCCTGGAGGAGCTTGACTAACTGTGTTTGAGGGATTTCTAGGGTGAAGAATTAAGGTGCCAGGCTCTGTCCCTGGGATTAGGGACAAGAAGGGAAAGGAAGAAGAGCAGGAGGAAGGGAAAGAGGAATCATTGGAAGGAGAAGAGGAGCAAAAGAAAAGAGACTGTTAGCAAGTGGGGAAATGTATTTCAGAGAAGGAAGAGGGCTGGATGAAGACCTGGAGTTTGGAGAGCTTCGAGCCGCCAGGGACGCTGTCCTTGGTCCTGACAGGTCTGTGACTGCACCGGGGCACCTGGCCTATGTGGACCCCCAAAGGCTGCAATTTCCTTTAGAGGTGGCTGGATGGTTCCGGATGAAGGACAAAGGGCTGGAGCTGCGTCTGATGGGTACTCAGGCCAGGCTGGGCTTCTCTTCTACACCTTCTCCCTTTCCTGCCTTTTCCCAAAACAACTCCCTGTTCAATCAGTGGTCTTTGCACACTGGTGTGAACTCAGAAGTAACCTGGACTGGGCTCCTGGAGAAAGATGTGGGTTCCTGAGCCTCAGAAGTTCTTTGGCCTGAGACTAGCTCATGATATAAATGGACTGGAAAGTGGGGGTGAGGCTCTATGGTGGGAAGTCCTGACCCAGCTTAACTAAAAGCAACATGGTGCACATGCCTTTAATCACAACGCTGGGCGGTGTGGGTGGAGGGGGCTGGGGGAGATCGGCAAAAGCAGGCAGTATCTGTGAGTTCCAGGCCAGTGAACTCCAGGTTGGCCATGGCTACTTAGTGAGACTCTGTCTTAAAAAATAAACAAAACCGGGGAGGGCGGGAGGAGGGAGGACAGGGGAATCCATGGCTGATATGTAAAATTAAATTAATTATAAAATTTAAAACAAATAAAATAAACAAAACCAACCAGACTTTTTTTTTTTTTTTTTTTTTTTTTTCCCTTTATTTTTTTTTTTTTTTTTTTCCCCCAGAGACAAGCTTTCTCTATATAACAGTCCTGGCTGTCCTGGAACTCACTCTGTAGACCAGGCTGTCCTAGAACTCACAGAGATCTATCTGCCTCTGCCTCCTGAGTGCAGGTATTAAAGGTGTGCGCCACCACTGCCAGGCCCATTCTCTTGTATAAGTCAAACAACAGTGTTTGGATCTTAGAGAGTGCTTGCCTAGTGATCACAAGACCCTGGGTTCAGCTCCCAGCACTGGGGGTGGAGTAGGAATGCTAAACCCAAAACCAAAGGCAGGTCTGGAGAGACCCTCAGTGGTTAAGGGAACACACTGTTCTTCCAGAAGATCTGAGTTCAGTTCCCAGTGCCCAAGTCAGGCGGCTCACAGTGACCTATAACTCTAGCTCCAGGGGATCTGACATCCTCTTTTGATCTTCATGGGTACCCACACACAAATGCACATACTCACACATGTGTGCACACATACACACAACTAAGAATAAAAGAAATCTTTTTTAAAAGGGAGAATATGATTTTTTCAAGATATAATTTTCAACATTATGTATACAATGTTCTGGCAATATATGCATGCCAGAAGAAGGCACTGGATCTCATTATAGATGGTTGTGAACCACCATGTGGTTGCTGGGAATTGAACTCAGGACCTCTGGAAGAGCAGCACGAGCTCTTACCCTCTGAGCCATCTTTCCAACCCAAAATAAATCTTTAAAATAAAAACAAATACAACAGCAGCAACAAAAGAAACTCAATAACAATATCATATCATTTTGTCTTTTATGTGGCTGGGCGGCGGTGGCACATGCCTTTAATCCCAGCACTCGGGAGGCAGAGCCAGGAAGAGCTCTGTGAGTTCGAGGCCAGCCTGGTCTACAGAGCAAGATCCAGGACAGGCACCAAAAACCACACAGAGAAACCCTGTCTTGAAAAACCAAAAAAATTATGTGTACACTTAAACAAGACGGAACAGTGACAACACCAGTTGACATGTTAATGTGGAGTGGGGGACTCTTACAAGGCTTCACCCCTGGATTAAGAGATATTGAGAGGAGGAATCCGTCTTCTTCAGGGATGGGCCTCCCATAGGTTATCAAGTCCTAAGTGGTCAGTGTAAACACACATACATATGGTCAACACTACAGTGTAAACACACATACATACAGTCAACACTACAGTGTAAACACACATACATACAGTCAACACTACAGTGTAAACACACATACATACGGTCAACACTACAGTGTAAACACACATACATGCGGTCAACACTAAATGGACTCAGCAGGTTGTATTTATATGTACATGCATTCACACATACACATATGTAACAAACAAGAAGAGGTCATGAATTGCAGAGTGAGTGTGGGAACATGGGAGGGGTTGGAGGGGGAGAGAGAGGTGAAATGGTGTAAATACAGTGCTCATGTGCAGTATTCTCAAAAAAAATCCATAGGAGGAAATGTAATCTACTAATGATAAAAATTAAGTCAATTAAACAAATTCACTATATTATAACTTTACACAAACATATAAACATGACAAAAAAGAAGAAAGAATTAGATGTAATGAGCTACTCCCCGGCAGGCCTTGTGCAGATGGGGGTTTAATCAGTGAGAGTCTAAGCACTCGGGCATTCCAGCTAATTCAATTCCCATCCATTCATTAGGGGAAATATTCATCATCCAGAGATTACAGCAGGGCCAGAACTCTGAATGGATTCTAAAGAGCTGTCAATGGAGGGGTCGTCACAGCAGCCAGGCAGGGGCACCAGTTGACATGACCGGGCCCACACCTGTGCACCTGCCGGGTCCTTGGAGAACCTCTGGCTGTGGGGTCCGCACTGAGGGAAAAGAGGTAAATATCAAGGCCTTTGAGAGGCCCTGTTTAGGGAGAAACCCTGCTTTGAGGAACCACTAGTCTGATTTGGGGAGAGCACCGCTCCCATGCTCCAGACACTTCGCTTAGCTCTCCAAAGAGCAGTGAGTGGCTCATGAGTGATCTTAAGCAAGAGGCAATCAATTCCCTTCTCATGAAGGGCCCACGGGAGCGTAACTCACTCCAGTCCTGGCGGGAAATGGAAAGTAGAAATTGAGACTAGAAGTTGGACCACGGGACACCATTACCTCCGTGTGTGTGTGTGTGTGTGTGTGTGTGTGTGTGTGTGTGTGTGTGTGTGTATGTCAGGCACCAGGAAAAGCTGAGGAGAGGGGACAGTAAAGTTCTTCTCCAAGGTCAGATTTTCCCAAATAGATGAGTCCCTTCTCTAATACCAGGTGACATTGCTTCCTGGTATTGGAAGCCGTGGACACGCACTTCCCTGTGCATAGTGTTTATGCACATCCCCATTTGAAGTTTGGAAATTCAGTTTGTTGGTTACCTCTGCTCTCCTGGTGCCACATTCTACTGTCCACCCCTCTCATTCTCCCTGGCAGTGGTGGTGGTGGTGTGGAGGTCTTGCCTTAGGCAGCTCAGTCTCATCCAAGGATATGTCTGAACCAGAAGCCAGACATTCACAGGGCTAGACTTTGGCCTCAAAGTCCAAAGCTCTTCCTGACACTCCTGCCTTTGGTCTTTAATCCTGGACGTGATCCTGAGAGCTCATGAGCTATGCTTCAAGGGGAAAAGCCTGTGCCTTGGAGGCACATCACAGACTTTGGGCACTCTCAGCTCCGTGTTTGTAGATGTGAATCAGCTACTAGCAAGAAATAGCTGCTGGGCTGATGGGTATGGCAAGAGCTAGAGCAGAGATGAGAACTGACCTGAACCACAGGGATCTTAGTGGTTACCTGGACTTTTTACTATTTCTGCACTGGATGCTGCTGGCATTAGTTACTTGTCTTCCTGTTATCCTAAAACAGCCACAAAAAGCAGACTTGGGCTGTGGAGATGGCCCAGCAGTTAAGAATGTGTGCTGCTCTCGCAGAGGACACATCTTTACCCTCTCACTCTCGGCCCTACACATTTCAGACAGTCTTGGCCAACAATTGAGTAAGTCAATTCTTTGAGAAGATTTTGTTAGTATTTTAATAGCTTTTGGCAGTGCTGGAGATTGAACTCAAGACCTTGCATATACAAGACAAACACTACCACAAAGGCACATCCCTAGCTTTATGAAGTGTGTTTTTGTTGGTTTGTTGGTTGGTATTTTATAAACGTGTATGGGTTCTACCCTATGAGGCCCACCTTCTTTCGTATTCTTTTCCTTTCTTCCCTTCTTTCCTTCTTTCTTTCTTTCTTTCTTTCTTTCTTTCTTTCTTTCTTTCTTTCTTTCTTTCTTTCTTTCTTTCCAAGACAGAGTTTCTCTGTGTAAGAGTTCTGCCTATCCTGGAACTTGCTCTGTAGACCAGGTTGGTCTCAAACTCACGGAGACCCGCCTGCCTCTGCCTCTCGAGTGCTGACATTAAAGGCATTCGTCACCATTGCCTGGCCTAGGCCCACCTTCTCAAGAAGGAGCCAGAGCACCAACTACATAGCTTGCCAACTTCCATGATCATGCTGTCCTTTGTAACACTTACCTGTCCTGATTCTCAGGCTGACTGGTACATTTCTGTTTAGAAACTAGGAAACCGGAAACAGGAATAAAACAGATTTCATGTCTGAGCAGGTTCCAGAGCTAGTTAAGTGAGGAAATAAGGTTTGAAACTACTCCACCAGACGTATTACTGTTTTCTGTTCAGTGGCAAGTCCAAGGTAGGCTATACCAGGTTAACACTATCAACAGGCTCTAGAATCACCAAGGAGACAAGCCTTTGGGCGTGTCTTCAAGAGTTTATGTAAATTAGGGTGTGTCCTTGAGAGTTTATGCAGATTAGGCTGGCCTCTGAGAACATCTGTGTGGGATCACCTAGCTTACTTTAACCAAGATGAGAAGGCCTGCCCTAGGTGTGGGAGGTACCAATCCATGGACTGGGGTCTCCATATGAATAGAAAGGAGAATCCTAGCTGTACACAGGCATTCATCCCTCTGTGTTTTGACTGCAAACACAGTATGACTAGCCTCCTCAAATTTCTGCCAACATGATCTTTCCACCTGACAGACTGTACCCTCAGAATGTGATCCCACATAAACCCTTCCTCCTTTAAGTTATCTTCTTTTTTAAAAATTATTTTTAATTATGAGTATGTGTGTGTGTGTGTGTGTGTGTGTGTGCACATGACAAACACTCTCAGATCTGGAAGAGGGTGTTGGATCTCCTGCAACTGAAGTTACAGGTGGTTGTGAGCTGCCCAACATGGGAGCCAGGACAAGATAGAGCCTCCTGGGTACTGACAAACAGCCAGGCTGGGTCTCTGGCAAGGACAAGCCATGGGAGACCCATGGAGAGTCACGGGAGAGTCACGAGAGAGCCATGGGAGAGCCATGGGAGAGCCACCTAGTCTTTGGAGTCTCCTTGGTGAGGAAGAGCCCAGACCCTTTTAAGGGCTCATTTGAATGGAGCAGACCCAAGGAAGACAATCTCCCCAGGTTAAAGTCAACTTTAAATTACATCTTCCAAATCCCTTTACAGAGGCCATCGATTAGTGTGTGTTGAATGGCTAAGATCTGCCTACAAGCTACAGAATGCCTCTGTGCTCCCGTGTTCCTCTCATAGCTTTGTCTAGTCTGGTTGACACCGAAACAAAACAACCACCAGGGGACACTCCGAGTGACCATTAACAGACCAGACTGTCTTTGGGACAGCCTCTGACACGCAAGATCATTCGGTGTGGGTCATGCAAACCTGTCTGCCAGGAATTCTGCCCCACAAGAAGCCGAGCTACCTCTTAGAGAGTAGACGGTAGAGAAGGCTCAGTCTCTGTTTCCTAGAAATCAGGGAGTCTTGACAGGACTCCTAGAGTTGAGGGACATGGAGAGGACCTTGAAATTAACCAACACTCTGAGGTCCCCTTGCTCTGGCTGTTGGGGCCACCAGAGCTATAGCAGCAGGTGATAGGAATGGCCTCAGTGACCAGTGGGGCTTCAGTAGACAATTACCCAGCAGAAGCTGGGAACTGACAGGGTAATTATTAGCCTCTAATTGCAGGGCAAACTCAGGCCAGGATCCTTCCCTCCAAAGCAGAGGGCATTACTATTTGCATAGCAATTAATTACTTTGGGAGCTACAGAATTTAATTACCCACTAGTCCGCAGGAGCCAATAATTAAATTACTCTCAGAAATAGGGTATTTATTTCTCAGTTAGCTGAGCAGGTAGCTCCTACCTTGGGGAGTGCGCCTGGGTGATGACCCCTGGCCTGTTGGTAGGGCCTTGGCTTGAGGGGCACAGAGCAGCAACCTCAGTGCCCAGCAGATGGACACCCAAGCCTACACAGGTAGAGGTCCTCCAGGAGCCCGAGGCCATATGGCACCGTGTGCCTATTACAACCCACTGTGGGCAATCATACATGAGGCAGGAAAAGAAATTAAAGAGAATAACTGGGCTCATTTCCCACAGTTGTTTCACTTAATGTCTTAAAATATGTAAGAATGTCTTTTTTAGGACTGTGTATTTTGGTCAGACTGAGCCAGTCTCTTTATTGAAGAATCTCTTCATTCTGATGCCTCCCTGGCATGGGGTTTGGACTGAGGCATGCTTAGGACAGGCTTGGGTTCTAGAGCAGCCTGTGGAGTATCTGTTTGAACATCACTTGCTAATACAATTTTTTTTAAAAATAAAAACTTGAACTCAGTTTAATGTCCATGAATCAAAGCAGCCATGCTAAAATGTCGGATGTTGCGGAGAGAGACATGAGCTCATAAAAGGTCCTGAGCTCTGAGGGTATGTGGAGGCTTCCTGATCAAAAGTGACCCCCTGGAGCTGGACTGGATTGGTTCCAGCCCTTGTTTCTCCTTTCATGGTAAAATAATAATAATAATAATAGTTAACGGGGAGGCATGTCAATAAGAAGGAGCTGAGGAGATGGGAAGCCATCAGGAAATGTTTGCGTTGTTTTGCTGTCCAGTGACCAGGACTTCCTGTCCCCTGGGCTGAAGAAAACTGAAAAGCTAAGTACGTCTGACTCCCACACTCTCAGCTCTTTCCTCAGCCCCTCAGACTTCTCTTCTACCTTGTTGATTGTCACTGGCCTCCCAAGGGTCAAGGAGCCAGGAGACAGCTGAAGTGAGACACACCTTTTGCCTCCATCCTAGAGTCCTCAACCTGGGTGCTGGGGGATCCCAGTGACTTACTGCCCCACCTCTGGGCTAGCAGAGCTGGTATCACGGCCGGCCCGTGGTCCCTCTCTGAGGAAAGCGGGAAGAGGAGAGCTTTCTTCCTTGTTCTCTCCTGAGACCCTCAGCAGGATGAAGGGAGAGGAGGAGGCAAGCTCTCCTCCAGTTGGAGGTGACTCTCAAACTCCTGTTGTATGCAGGTCCAGAGCCCAGCACCCTTCTGTCTGGCCGTTACCTTCGGGTGTCTGAACTCTCAACCCACATTAGCTTCCTGTGCTGACACCTTAGAAGCCTCAAGCTGAGCTTGTCCCCTACCTCAGGCAGGATCCTGTGAATGCTTCTAATGAAGTTCTCTCTGACTCTGTCTGAGCACCCACCACACGAGGAAAGGAGCTGCGGCCGCCGGCCCTCAGCCCAGGCTGCTGACAGCAGCAATCCATCTCTATCACAGTAATGGCGTCCCCATTAATCGGCCATAAACTAATAAAGCAAGCACTTTCCACCCGTCACCCCTCCCCAACTTCATTAAGTCTTTAGTACATTAATATGTCTTACTTAGTGTCAGCTAAGCCTCTTCCTCTGTTTGGGGTGGAGTCTGATAGGGTGGGCACCTCACCCAGTGGGTGGGGGACATGACCCCTCCCCTGGCTTGGGCAGAGGGGCTGCTGACTCAGGGCCACCCACTCCCCCTCATCTGTTTCCTACCTCAGCCGCTGCCCCTTGGAGGGACTGAGAGGCTTTGGAAAGGAGGAGGGCAGGAGGGCTAGAAAACCTGGGAACAAGACCGGTGGGCAGAACACTGAGGAAAGAGGTCAGAACAGGAAGAAGGCCGGAAGAGGGAGGAAGGATGGGAGGCAGGGAGAAAGAGGAGGAGACGGGATGGGGGAGGAGCTGCTCACCTCCAAATTAAATTTGTGATTCAGGCATCAGATGGGCCGACAGCCAGAGATTAATTCGAATGATCGAGTTATAAAGAGCGGGAGGCCTGGGTAATCAATCTTGCAGCTGTCAGGGTGACAGGCAGGAGTATTAACCTGGCGAGACGGCGTGTACAGAGGACTAAATTTCATTCACCCCAACCGCGTCCCTGACCACCTCCGGCCCATCTCTCTAAATAATAATAATTGTGGCTGTTAACGATGACGGAGACAGGATGAAGTCTCCCTTCCTGGAGCTCCTATCCCCTGCTCACTTTGACCCTCCCAGGAAGTAGAGGTCCTAGCTCTTGGTTCCCCTTTGAAGGAGGAGACTCTAAGGAAACCTTCAGAGAGGTCAGAAATGGGGCTAGGAAGGTCCTCTGGGATAAAGGACAACATTGTAGATCTCTCCCATCTCTTGGGAAGAGTTGCCCCCACCCGGCATCTTCTCTGCCAACCAGGGAGCTTAACCTCTCAGCTCTGGCCAAGGAAACTGGGGACCAGAAGGTGCGAGAAAACCCTCTGGGTGCTAACACTTCTGCGCATGAATCCAGGCTCTGGGTGGGGTGCATGGGGCCCCATCCCTGGCACAAGCCCCTGAGCTGTGGCCCTGTTCTTCCTGGCAAGCCATCCCCTCCCTCCACCTCACTCTGCTTCAGCCTGACAGTTTCAGCCCACACCTGGGGGTGGGGTGGGGGTCCCCCTGTAGAGACTTGTGGAAACACCATCCCTAGGGCAAAGAAGGACTGGGGTGGGGTGGGGGTTGCCGCCTTGAAGTTGACACCTCTCTCAGCTCCAGCTAATTTTCACATCCTTCAAAGCTGATGTCTCTTTCTCCTAGCTCCAGGGAAAGGAAGAGAGAGAGAGAGAGAGAGAGAGAGAGAGAGAGAGAGAGAGAGAGAGGAGGGGAGGGGAGAGAGAACATGTGTACAGGCAGAGATTCAGTGGAACCACCTTTAGCGTGGTTCCTTTAGCCCAGGGCCTGGTCCCGCTGTCTGAAAAGGTTGGCTATAGGTATATGTGTGGGGAGTTGGGAGGGTGGGAAGGGGAGGTATGTTTAGAACAGAGGTGAGCTGGTGTGAGTCCTTCCTTCCTCAGTAAGTGCCAGGCTGTGGTCTCTGTACTAGCTCTAATATATACATTTTGACAAATTAAATATAATAATTTGTTTTGAGACAAACTAGCCTTGGACTCAGAGCCCTTGCTTCAAGCTATGGTTGCTGTGTCAGGCCCTGACAATGCTATACATTCATTTACTATCATTATTATTACTAATCTAGGGCCCGGGATTATAGACATGTGCCACTGTGTCAGGCCCTGACGATGCTATACACTCATTTACTATCATTATTATTACTAATGTAGGAACCACTACCTCCCCCACAGAGGGCAGTTCTGTAATAATAACTCCAATGTCTTGTGTTCCAAGGACCAGAGTCCTGCAAAGGGCTTGCTGTATATTACTAGGTTAGCAATCACAGAAAGCCCTATGAGGCTGATTCTATTTTTACCCCCATCTTACAAATGAAAAATCTCAGAGAGGTTGGGAAACCTACTGAAGGGTGGTCCACACAGCCAGAAAACAGTAAGGCCAATGTGTGCTCCTCAACTGGAGTCTCCACATAACCTAACTTTCCTGGTGACCCTCCAGTTTCACCCATCTCCCCCAGAGTTCCTTGCTGGTTGATTCTGTCTCCATTTGAGGGTACCCAGACACCTGCTCATTTTTTCAGGCACAGTGGATGGGGGTAGGGTGGGGGTGCTACTGTTTGCTTAGAGGGTGGGGTTTCGGGAACCTAGTGTCAGAGAACACTCATCCCAGGCAAAGGAATGAGTTGGGGGGGGGGAACTCCCCGGTGCCTTGCCCTCAGGTGTTAGCCTCCTAAGAAAGGAGAGGGTGCTCCATAAGGACAAGTGGCTGTATGGCCCTCTTCTTCCAGGATGGAACAATTGGAGGGATGTCCTGTTTGGGGGTCAGGGCTCAGCTGCATCCGGATGTGGGCAAGCCTAGAGAGAAAGCTCTTGTTTCTACCCCTTGACTCCCTGCTGGAGCTGGACCGGAGGGGAGCTGGAGAAGTTGGCTGGGTTGAGGTGGTAGCAGTTGAAACTGGAGCCAGGCCAGCCCCTCTCCCGGGGCTCATTTCAAGTGGCTTCTTCCAGAACTGGTCTGCCCCGGGAGGGGAAGCGGGAACAGAGAGCCTTTTTCCAAGCAACGGTTCAAGGGTCTCCTTTCCTGGGTCCAGCCTGCCTTGCTCAGGGCAGCCCCCAATTCTGCCCTGTCGATCTCAGTGCTTACTCCTTATCTGGGCCAAGGCCAAGGTGGAGGCGCCAAGTTCCTGGAGACTTTGTGTGGATCCCCAGACCCTATCTGAGGTGGCTCTTGAGCCTAAAGTAGAGAGGGATGAAGACCCTCGGCACTGAGAGCCCTCCAGCGTTAAGGCTTTGTTGTTGTTGTGTTTGTTTGTTTGTTTGTTTGTTTTGGGTAGGGCTGGACATCAAACCCAGGGCCTAGCTCATGGCACACAAATGATCTACTAATGAACTACAACCCCAGGTTAAGGTTTTCTTTTTCTCTCTCTCCTTGTTTTTTTTTAGTTTGTTTGTTTGTTTTTGTTTTTGTTTTTGTTTTTGTTTTGTTTTGTTTTGTTTTGTTTTGTTTTGAGACAGGCTTTCTCTGTGTAGCCCTGGATGTCCTGGAATTCACTCTGTTGACCAGGCTGGCCTAGAACTCAGAGATCCATCTGCCTCTGCCGCCATGGGTGCTGGGATTAAAGGCATGCACCACTACCATCCAGCTTCTTTCTTTTAAAAATTTAAAAATTTCTTTTTCGTTTTTGATTGTGTGTCACAGAGGGAGCAGTGTGAGTGGATGGGTGAGTTTGTGCGTGTGAGTGCGGGGACCTGCAGAGGCCAGACATTGAGTTTCCCTGCAGCTGGAGTCACAGTGAGCCGCCTGACATGGGTGCTGGGAATTGAACTTGGATTCTCTGCAAGAACAGTATGTACTCTTAACCACAGAGCCATCCCTCCAACCCCACATTCATTATTTATTTTTTACTTATTTATTTTTGCTTTGTTTTGTGTTTTGAGACAGGGTCTCTCTACATAGCCCTGGCTGTCCTGGAACTTGATAGATAGACCAGACTAGCCTCCAATTCACAAAGATCCATTTTCCTCTGCCTCCCAAGTGCTAGGTTGAAAGGCATGTGCGACCATGCCTGGCCTATCATTGTGTGTGTGTGTGTGTGTGTGTGTGTATGTGTGTGTGTACACATGCACATGTGTGAAGTTCAGAGGACAACTTGTAGGTTGTAGGGATCATTTCTCTCCTTTCTCCTGTATATGGATCCCATAACTCAGGTTGTCAGACTTGGTGGCAAGTGTCTTGACCTTGAACCACCTCACCATGCCTCAATCTTGGGGTTTCAACTGCTGCCATGGCTGGGGGGACTAACTGGGATGGCTGCTTGCTTTACCCTTTGCTGGCCCCATTAACCTGCTCATTCACACAGGACCCTATGGTGGGCACTGGAGTGTCCTGTGCTTTCTGGTGCTCTCTTCCTCGGCAAGGCTGATATGGAACGTGGACCTGGTGGCACAGGCCTTAAACTCTTCTTCCCCAGGAGGCGGAGACAATAAGATCTCAAGCTAAGACAAAAATGAACTCATAGTGAGTTCAAAGCTAGCTAGGGCAGCTTAGCAAGCCCTTATCTCAAGATAAAGGGATACAAGGGTGATAGCCTGGGTTAGAACACTTGCTTCACACGAGTATGCCCGAGATTTGAGCCTCAGCACTAAAAAGAAAGTCTGATGTGGAATCAGAGCTGGGAGTTGTCTTAGCACATTCCCATGATTGTCCTCACACGGTATCTGTGCCTTGACATCTAGGGGAGGGGGAATATTCCATTATTTCTGCCTCTTCTTTCTTAGAACAGAGGAAAGAGAAAGGGGAGGTGTGTGTGTGTGTGTGTGTGTGTGTTGTTGTTGTTGTTGTTGTTGTTTTGTTTTAGACAGAGCCTCACTATGTAGCCCTGGCTGGCCTCGAATTCACGAAGATTGAGGTACCTCTGCCTCAGGGGAAATCTTTAAGATAAATCACAGAGAAGATCTGCTTCAAAATACTTGTCATCAGGGCCAGGGAGATGGTTCAGTTGGGAAAGTGCTTGAGGAACAAATATGAGGAGTGAGTTAGGATAACCACTACCTACCTTCAAAAGCCAGATGCAGGTCTAGTGTGGTGGTGTTTTCCTTTAATCAGAACACTCAAGAGGCACAGGCAGGTGGATCTCTGTGAGTCTAAGGCTAGCCTGGTCTTCAGTGAGCTCCAGGCAAAACAGGACAGAAAAGGCCAGTGTGTCTGTTTGCATCTGCAATCCCCGCACTGAGAACAGGAGACAGGAAGATCCTTGGAGCTCACTGGTCAGCCAGTCTAGCTGAATTGGGGGGTGGGGGCTCCAGATTCAGTGAAAGGCCTTGTCTTGGGAATCCCTGGTCAAGCTGGCTGCTAACTAGTCAAACTGGTAAGCTATGGGTTCATCAGGAGACTCTGCCTTGCTTTAAAAAAAAAAAGTGAAGAGAGCAGTTGAGGAAGACATTGAACATCAACCTGCCACATGCAACCACACACATACATACACACATACATACACACAGGCCCGTTAAAAACAAAACAAAAAAGAGCCCTCTGTCTCAGAAAATAAGATGCAGCACAATTGTGGAAGATACCAAATGCTGACTTCTGACCTCCACACGCTTGTGTGCACGTGTAAACTCTCACCTATGTGCGCATGGACTCACACCCGAATGAACATATACCACACACATACACAATACTGGTCATCTCTGTGTGACTCACTTCCTTCATTTGCAAATTGGGAGGACACCTACTTCCTTAGGTTGTGGTAATGGCTGTATGCAGGAGTGGAAAGGGCCCGGTATGGGGCCTAGGTGCTGAATTAATGTTGGAATTGATCAGCAAGATCAGGCAAAACCTGGGGTGTTGGGAGGGTGTGGGAGACACTCTCCGTTGGTTTTTCTCTCTTTCCAACTCTCCCATCCTGCACTTTGGGGCAAGCCCAGGCACGGACCTTCAACTTGAACATTCTCTGCTCTGAAATGCTCTTGGACAAGAAGAACATCCGTGTGCTGGACGTGGGTATGCTTGGGGAATGAGTGTGTTCCACATCTCTGTTTTGAGAGAGGAACTATTTGGATATGAGCCAGGCTATGTGTGTATGGGTGTATGAGTGTGTGTGTGTGTGTGTGTGTGTGTGTGTGTGTGTGTGTATGGGTGTGTGTAGGCAGTGGCTGGCACCAGAATACTTGCTGATTAATCTTTGTCTTCGGCATGCCCAGCTCTGGTCCCTGGGAAGCTCCAGGGCCTGAGCTGGTGTCCAATGGGCCTGAGGGGGCAGAATCAGGCCCAGGAAGATGGATTTCCCTGTCCCCTCAGCTTGTGCCCAGCAGGGAAGTGGGAAAGGCTGTTTCATTATGTTTAATGGGATTATGGGGGGGGGGGGACAGTAGTCATGGGGCATTAGCTGCTAATTGGGTCCATAATAAAGTTAATAAAGCTCTTATGGTCTTTGCCATTAAGTATAATTAAGGGGGTGCTCTGTGATGAGGAGGGGGTGTTGGCGGGGAATGGGCACAGGGCTCTCGCTGGCAGAAAGGTGCTAGAAGAAGAGCAGGTGATGGGGAATCTGGCAAGCACGTCAGGGCTGGATCTGTGCTGGCTTCCAGAGCCACCCCTGGCTAGGGTCCCCTGCACATCGTCTGGGATCTGGAGTGGGTGACATGGACAGAAGGAAACACTGTGCTGCCTGCACGAAGTCCAGAGGGAAGCTATTAACTCCTGCCCAAGACACCTCCGAAGAGAGACTCAGGACAGGGAAGAAAGAAGATTTCTGAGCACAGAGGGCAGAAAGAGCATGGCTCTGGTTTGTGTTTGCAATGTGAGCTGCCTCAGTTTCCCATTCTGTGATGCTATGCTTGCAAAGACGCCAGAGGCCCTGTGGTGGGAGAAACCAGGTGAATAACCATAGACCTCTCCTTTGGTCTACTGGTTTTTACTTTGTGACCGCACAGGGAATGCTGGATGCCCTCTTCTTCCCTTGCAGAAGCTCACAGACTCTTCAGTCTGTTGGTCCCCGCCACTGAGTTGGTGGTTATGTTTCTAGAATTTTAGAGATACATTTATACATTTGCACATGGAAATTGTGTTTTCTTCCTTCCTTCCTCAGATGGGATGGCACTTTTTCAATGATTTGTAACTTGCTCTTTTCACTTACATTTGTCTTTGTAGTCTTTGGAAGTGAGACATTGCAGGCCCTCTCTAGTCTTTGGCCACTCAGTATTCTGTTTCTTTTTGTTTGAGACAAGGTCTTGATATGTAGCCCAGTCTGGCCTTGAACTCAAAATCCTCCTGCTATGTTACAGGCTCACTCCACACTGGGCTTCTAGATGCTTGCTGCTCTACAGGAGGAATGTACTGTCTTTTATTTAAACAGTTACCTAGTCATAAGCACATGGGTTGATTCCAGAATGTCCACATTTGGACATTAGATCATTCTTGTGCTATCTTTGTGTATTTGTGTATTTCTGTGAGCTAGAAAACTGAACAGTTGAGTTGAAGGGAATATATAGTTTGTTTATTTTTGTGTACATAATACATTGTTTTGGAAGGCAGACCTCACTCATAAAGTACAGAGGCGTACAGCTAACTGTAGGACTTTATTTGCATTCAATGTGCTCAGTTCCTCTTCCCACAGGCCACCACTGCAGGTTATGATAGGCTTTATTTTTTCAAAGATATTTTTAAGGACTGGGGATGTAGCTCAGCTGGCAGAGTGCTTGCCTAACATTCATGAAGCCCTGGGTTCCATCCCCAGAGCTGCATAAGCCAGGCTTGGTGGTCACATCTACAAACCTGTATTCAGGAAGAGGAGTCATGAAGATTGGAAGTTCAAGTTTATCCTTGGCTACATAGTGAGTGTAGTGAGTTTGAGGTCATCTTAGGATTTGTGAAACTCAAAAAAAAAAAAAAAAAAAAGAGGCAGGCTGGAGGGATGGTACAGCAGTTAAGAGAACTGGATGTTTTCCCAGACGACCGAGGGTTCAATTCCCATCACCCACATGGTAGCTCACAACCATCTCTAACTCCAGTTCCAGAGGATCAGACACCTGCCTCTGACCTCTGACCTCTATGGGCACTGCATATAAGTGGTGCACAGACATACATGCAGACAAAACACCCATACATAATATTTTTTAAAAATCTTAACAATAACAACACAAATCAAATTTGATTTGAGAGCATATTTGCATAGTTTCTTCTACCCCCAAGCAGTGGCACCCTGACCTCTGTTCTGTATATTTTTAAAAATCTACATTTTGCTGTTTTCATGTCTTTCAAAAAAAGATTTATTAATTTAGTTGCTTTTGTGGGTATGTGTGTGGCTGCATGAGTTTATGCACACCACATTCATGCAGGAGCCTGAAATAGCCAGAAGGGGGCACTGTATTCCCTGGAGCTGCAGATGCAGGTAAAGTCTGCCTGATGTTGGTGCCGGGAACTGAACTTGGGCCCTTTGAAGAGCAGTAAGTGCTCTTCACCTCTGAGCCACTGCTCTAGCATCTGTCTTCCTAGTTAGAAGATCATTCTTTTTTAAAGATGTTTTTGTTTTTGTCCCAGAACTCACTCTGTAAACCAGGCTGGCCCCGATTCTTTGTGGAGACATGTGTGCTGTTCTCTTGAATGGCTGCATAGTGTTCTATCCTAGGCTGTTTTGCCAGCTCTATCCCATAGCTGGATTCTTAGGTTGTTTCCAGGCCTCAGCAGTTACAATGCTGCAATAAATGCATACACAAATTTCTAAAAGTGCAGTTTTCAGGTCAAAAAATAAGTTCATTGAAATCTTTTGATATATGTAGACAGGATGCATGTTAAGATGATTGTGAACCAGGCATGGTGGTGCACACCTTTAGTCCCATCACTCAGGAGGCAGAGGCAGGTGGGTCTCTGAGTTCCATGACAGCCAGGGCTACACAGAGAAACCCTGTCTTGAAAAACAAAACAAAGAAGGAAGGAAGGAAGGAAGGAAGGAAGGAAGGAAGGAAGGAAGGAAGGAAGGAAGGAAAGAAGGGAGAAAGGAAAGGAGGGAGGGGGAAGGAAGGAAGGAAAGAAAGAAAGAAAGAAAGAAAGGAAGGAAGGAAGGAAGGAAGGAAGGATGAGAAAGAAAGAAAAGAAAAAGAAAGAAGGAAAAGTGTGCCTCGAGTTAGGTATGTGGCTCAATGGTAGGGCATATGCTTAGCATGTGTGAGGCCTTGGTCTCAACCTCTGGTATGAGAGGTGGATATCGTGAGCCACTTTGCTGTCTGCCTCTAAGGACTGGTTTCTCCACAGTTCCAGGTCACAAGAAAAGCACACCAGCGAGAGCAAAACTTGGCGGGAGCCGGGAGGGAGCGTAGGGTGTGTGTGTGGGAAGGGGTGGGGGGGAAGCATCACAGAACGCCACCGGGTAAACAAAGTTGTCAGAGCAGAGGGAGAGTTACACTCGGGGTCAAGGGTTAATGCGGATGGAGCTACTGGGACAAGCTGAGCAAAGCAAACAAAACAAGTTGGGGGAGGGGATGGTCCTCAAGCCGGTTCTCAGCTCGGGAGCGGGTGTACCTCTAGCCTGGGTTTGGCGCTGCTGTTTCAAGGTGCAGGCTCTGTGATTCTGAGGACCCTGCAGCTCAACTGTCTGTGCAAAGGGAGGCATCTTTCTGCTGCCTAAGGCCTCCTCACCCTAGGTGGGCCTGCCCAGTAGACCTGCTCTACACACTTCCAGAGCCCCTGGGGTAATCCCCCTGTAGCCGGTCTGAAGGCTTTGTGAAGAATTAAAGGTGAGCCGAGTGGCTTCCCTGGAGCCAGGCACAGCTTTTAGAGCATTCCTGGGCATTAGGCCTCTGTTGCAGGCTAGCCTCACCCACACCCCACTGAGCCCCCAGGGCTTCCATGCGTCTCGGCTCATGGCCTAATTACAGGTGTCCATGTCAGGGTCAGCAGCAGGGTTAATTTGGGACTTGTCCTGGGGTGGCCAGGGCTCATTAATGGAGCCCAAAGAGTCCGCGGATGAGCCAACCAAGCCTAGGATTAGAGGCTGAGAAGCAGTGCTGTGCAGGAGGCTGGGTCCGGGGGATTGAGACCAGTCTCAGGTATGTCCACACACTGGTCAGAGATCCAAGTACAGTCATATTTACCCAGGCAAGTACTCTAGTGGGACTTAGAACTGGCTTCTCCGTTTTTTGGGGGTGCACAAAGATAGGCTTGGGAGGTCACCCAGGTGAAAACTGGCCAGCTTTTTCAGCCCCATCAACTGCTTCTGCCAGCTGCTTTTCCTGTCCCCGCAGGTCCCACCCAGGCCAATGATATCTCCTCCTTTTTTCTAGCACCTTTCCTGCTCCAGCCCCGGAATCCTAAACCCCCCCCACCCCGAAACTTTCCAGCACAGTAGTTCAGAACGCTCCCTAGGGCTGGCTTTGGGAAAGGAGTAGTGTGTCCCCGTATTCTGCAGTCTAACCTGCTCCCGAGGGCCCCTGAGCCCAACTGCCAGCACGGCTTCCAGAAGCATTCCCACATCCACTCTGGGCCTCATGAAAACCCGGGGCTTTGAGGGGAGACAAGGTCATACTACCCAGAGGTCACCAAAGAGGAGGAGGGGGAGGAGGAAGGAGAGGCTGATGGGAGCCAGGACTAGGAAGGCAGGGAGAAATCACTTAACCCCAAAGCCACTATTCATCTTTGGAACCCAGGCACTGATGGCGGCCAGCTGGAGCTGGCTGAAGACCCAGAGGCCCAAGTGTGGGAATTTGGGGAGGGGGCCTCCCAGGACTTCCTGGGTCAGCTGGGAGGAGAACATTGGGAACCTCCTTCCCTAGTCTGCCCAAGCGGCCATCCTTCCCTGGGGTGTGGAGACAGAACTTGTGGCCCTGGCTCTGCTGCCAAACAGGGAATGTTTCCCAGTGTTGGATTACGCTGGGCCTCTAAGCTGGCTGCCCGGTACTGTTCACTTCTAGGCTGTGGAGACAGCATGGAGGCAGAGGAGAGAGGCAGCCCAGAAACCCCAACCTTTAACTGTGAGGAGCCAGCTTCCTAAGAATGACTTCCGGTCTCTGTGTCCCCTTCCCTAGGCACACCCTTGACTAACACTTAGAATTGATCACAGGGACAAAGTGACCCCTATTACAAAACTAGTCACTACTCCACCTCGGCAGTTTAACTTCTCGTGGTCGAGGTACCTCCTCAGGACCAGGCTGCACACTTCTGATCTTAGGCATCTAACATTCCCTCCTTGTGCGTCTAGCCTTGCGGATGCTGCCCCAAGGACCCCCCACATACTCCAAGTCCATAATTGAATATGAAGGCCCAGAAGCTAATGCAAACGCCAGCATTAATCACCAGCAACCTGGCAGCATCCTGCTATATATCTTTCTCACACATAAAACAGCTCATGTTAATCATTGCTGCTGATTTATTGTCTTCTCCACCTTGTACATAAATTATTCACCATTGCTGGGCTGCTTGGAGGAATCCTGTAATGATGACTTCTGTCCTCCCGTCTCTGATCCTGAGGCCTCCGGGTCCACCCATCTGTGGAAGTTCATTGGCTGAGGAAAGAAGCGGAGCAAGGGGATTGGGGATGGTGTGTGTGTGTGTGTGTGTGTGTGTGTGTGTGTGTGTGTGTGTGTATGTCCATATTCAAGAGTTTCCGTCTTCCCAGGGTACCTACAGGAGTTCTCAGCTCCAGGAAATGAGGGCTATGCTTCTAGAGACTCCCCATTTGTGGGTGAGGAGTGAGGACAGAATGGAAGGGGTATTTTTGGCTGGCCTCTGGGTTTTCCAAGGCTCTGGCAAATAGAGCAAGGGGAGCCTTTTTCTGCAGGTTCCTGCCCTCCACCTGCCAATCAAACCTAGCCTGTGAAAGTTCTCTATCCTGGCAACAGGATGCGAGAGCAAGCTACTATGGTTTGGAAGCCTGCACACATGTATCCCCTGCCCAGTGCCCCTGCCCTGCCCTAGGGTATTAACTGCTGTCTCCAGCTAAGTTAGCCTTGGAGAAGGTCACAAGGGCCTCAGAAGATGGTGGCGGTAGTTACTGCAATGTCCACCAGATGGCAGTCCTAAAACCCAAGACAGTGGCACAAGACCTGGGCAAACTGGGCAAGGAATTGCATCTGGAGGGGTCACTGGGGGATTAGGAAGACAGGAAGTTGGTGGAGATGGGGGAGTGTCTTACTGAAGTGACAGCTCTTAGCTTCAGTGAGACCAGAGGACAAAACATGTCTTGCACATCAAAACAGGCACAATGTCATCATCTCAGAAGAATTGGGCCCAGGGAGTCTTTGCAGATAGTGGGACCAAGGAGTCACTAGCCCTGGCCTAACTCTCCTGTAGAGCATCCAGACAGCTTGTCTCAGGCTCAGCTCTGTTACTTCCTGGTTCTCTTCTCTTGGTCTGGAGGCAGCCACCATGTGAATTATGAGTGTGGTGGTCAGCAGGAACAGTAAAGCCCATAGCTCAGCATCTGGAGCTTCCAGATGTTGTCTCATACAAAGTGGCAGAACCCGTGACTATCCAGCCAGATTCTGGGTCTTTGCTCCCCAAAGGCCCAGTCCTTTATCCCTTACCAAAGACTCGAAAAGGCCCTTGGATTCAGGAGACTGGTTGTGCCAGCTTGAGATTGCCAGAGGGCCCAAAGCCTGACATTTCTGCAGCCCTTCATCTCCCCGATACACTTGGAAGGGATGATCTTCTCCCACCCACTGAGGCTGGGACTAGCACTACATTTTGATGGTGTGTAGAGCATTGCATGACTGCCCAGCAAAAGCTTGCCTCCTCCACCAAGGCGCAAGACTCTGGTCATTAAATCCTGGGAACCTGGAATATGTAGGGGACTCTGAAGAAGTCAGGAGGCCTCCCACAGCCTCAAAGGCCGGAGAGTACCGGTAACCTCTGAACTTTACATCCTGTTGGTCATCCTTGCCTGGGTGCCCTTTCCCTAAGCGCGTCCCAAGCTCTCTGAGTATATTAACTGAGTCGTGGAGCCGTCCCTTGACTCCTTGCAGCACTTTTGGGTCTTGATGAACTCAGTCCAGTCAGGATGCTTTTTCCTGGGGTCAGCCGCCTTGAAGCCAGGATCAAGTTAAGTCACACCTTCAGTGAAGACCAACATTTCTCCAGGTATGGTTTCTATGCTTGCTTCAAAACCATTAAACTTGAGGCTACAGGTTTAGGGGTACAGGAAAAGTGAGTCTGAGAACCACAGCACAAAGACCCTCAGAACCAGGCGAAAGCTTGCGGATGGCAGCCCAGCGCTGTGACTAGAGGCTCGGACTGGCTTCAGAGTACTGAAGCTCCCACAGCAGCTGCCCTGGGCCTGGGCGCCTGGCTGACCTCCTTGGCCTTGCATCCGGGTACCTTCCTCTCTGCCAGCCTCTGGCCTTTCCATACCAGCTTGTCTGGCTGCCCAGTCCCACTGTCTTCATGTCTTTCTTCACATTTGTTTCAAGGCTGCCCCAACCCAACTTGTTTATCCTTGAGGGGGTCCGGGTGTGTATTTCAGCCCCAATTATGCTCTGACCACAGCCACCACAGATACCAAAACAAACGTCCTGGGCGTCAGAGGTGGGGGAGGCTCAGACAGGCTGGTGCCAGGGGGCGTGATAAAGGGGATCCGCTTGGGCTTGGAGGTGATGAGAGCTGTTCCTAGTGATGGGGCCCTGGGGATTAGAGGCTCGTGGGTAATTGGTCTCTTTGGCTAGGCCACAGAGGGGATACTGTCTCAGTGTCAGAGATTCCTTCACCATTTCCAGTGTCCCGCGGTCTCATCTGACGGAAGCTTGGGAGTGTGGTGACTTGGAAAAAGCTTCCCTATCTAGCTGCTAAGCTAAGTCTGGCCTCACTTTTGTAGAACAAAAAGTTTGACTCCTGAACCCAGGCCAGCCCATAGAGACCATTTACCCCTTCCTTCTCAGACCTTAGTCTGTGTCTGCGGAAGGAAAGAAGAGTGGGAAGGGGCCCTTCCCACTCTGCCCCAACCCTCTGCAGAGCTCCAGAGGGCCCTGGTACATAGCCTAATCTTCTGGAGCCAAGACCTTGGGTGCTCGTGGGCGCTACGAACACACTTGAATGTGGACTCCCTTCCCGACACCCTCTTATTCCCCCAACATCCCTCATTCCTTGCTCGGTTCCATCCTTCGGCTAGTGAACATCCACGGTTGGGTGCACCCCCAGGTCTGAGGTGGGAGGAAGTCCTCATTACGGGAGGAGTGGTCCCGTCACCATTGCTGGTCTGTCGCTTGTGGAGTGGACTCTGGTCCTCGAGCACTGTACCTGGTTCCCACTGGTAGGCCAATGAATGGAAGACGACAACTCCTGATTCATCCCAAGCTGTCTGGGAATATACAAGGAGACTGCTGGGCAACTATGGGAAGCAGGGGATAGAGCCACTGGGGCTGCTGGTGACGAGACGCAGAGGAGAATCGGTCTTTGATGTGTGGGTCCTGCCTTCTAGCTAGAGTATCTTTTCCTCCTTTTTCTTCCTTTTTTGTTCTTTCTTTCTTTCTTTCTTTCTTTCTTTCTTTCTTTCTTTCTTTCTTTCTTTCTTTCTTCCTTCCTTCCTTCCTTCCTTCCTTCCTTTCTTTCTTTCTTTCTTTCTTTCTTTCTTTCTTTCTTTCTTTCTTTTTGAGACAGGGTCTCACTAGGTAACCCTGGCAAACTCACGAGGTATACTAGGCTGGGCATTGAACTCACAGAGATCCGCTTGCCTCTGCCTGAGTACTGGGATTAAAGCTGTGGGCCACCACGCAGGGCCTACCTAGGGTTTCTGAAGATAGGTTATACCAGACATCCAGGAATGAGGAAGAGACTCTAACTCCACTGGAAATTGCAACGGGCATCAGGGGTTCATGCTCAGCACCCCCTAACTGTGCTGTATCCCAGGTGGGAGACACCCCCCCTCCCCCCCACTACTGCTCTCTGAATTCTCACCCAACACTTGTGTTTACCCCACCCTAGGCTTTCCTCTCTATCCTGGAAAGGATTACTCAGCCTGAATGGCCATTGGTCTGTCTGTCTGATAGGACGCATCTGGGAACATCTGGAAGGATAATTGGGACTGGGGAGATGACTTGCTTACACAGAGTACTTGCTGTGCAGACATGGAGCCTGAGGTTGGATCCACAGCACCCATATGGGAAGCCGTCTGTGGCAGCAGGTGTTTGTAAAGGAGTCAGGACAGAAGGATCCCTGGCACTTACTGTCCAGCTGTCCTGGCCAAATGGGTGAACTCTGGGTTCAGTGACAAACTCTGTCTCAAAAAATAAAGAAAATATCTGGTATTGACCTGTGCCTTAATGCGCGCGCGCGCGCGCGCACACACACACACACACACACACACACACACACACACACGCTGTCAGGGAGGTGTGGCAGGTGAAGTGGCCTCTAGGAAGTAGGAGGAACCACCAAGAGCTCATGAGGGTGAATGTAGATGCAGTGAGCACACGTTAGGAGTTGGATGTGTTTGTCGAGGACTGTGTGTAGATATATGCCCATGAGGGAGCTAAGTTGAACATGTGCACCAGTGAAAGTATGGAAGTGTGGTTCTTTGAAAAGTGAGAGTGACCAAGCAGATGTGCTGGTGCAAATGTGTGGGACATGAGGACTTAGTAGTGTAACTGATGGTGCTTGGGTATAAGTATACAAATGTGAGTGCAATGGGTGATTGTTCTCAGACATCTTCAAGGGAAATCTCAGAATGTCCAGAGGCCGTGCAACAAATATGGAGAACGCCCTTCCCAGAGCAGTAGTGAGGACCAAGAGCTGACATGTGCAGGGAAATGCTTTATAATGTGTCTAGTGTCTGTGAATTGTCTAGACAATGAACTCCTGACCTCTGCTACCCTTTCTCCCCCACCGTAACCTACCGGTGTCCCCACCAAGTGCTGGGATGGAGTGTTGCTCTAGAACTGCAGCTCACAAAACAAAGCCTGGGGTTCCAGGCTCTGGGGACACACAGAGTGAGCGGGCATAGCCACCACACCTGTCCACTTCAGCTCCATCTGGAGACGGTCCCCAAACCTAGCATCGCTCTCTCTGCACCCCCTTGGTCTGCTCAAGATTCGAGGAGCATCTCCTCCACCTCACCCAGCCAATACACCGAGCTCTGATGCCTCTTTCCTTCCTTCCTTCCTTCCTTCCTTCCTTCCTTCCTTCCTTCCTTCCTTCC